>CM063594.1:5466192-5691620 GCA_032356905.1 Salix exigua | reverse complement strand
CTTCATCATCGATCTTCCATTCGATTCTCATCAGTCTTTACACAAAAGCATACCCTCACCTTGTCTTGCTTTCTTGCTCACAATAATGGGTGATTCTGCGCTCCAAAACATTCCCCGCACAATAATACTATACAAGCAAGCTTGTAGCTTGCATTTCATAAAATTAATATGGTAATATCATCACATATATATATATATATATATATATAGATCTATATCACCAGCATGCATTGCTTAGCTATATATATATATATATAATGGCTAGCAAGTTATGAGCCTCCACCATCTAAATCACAAAATCAAACCAAGTCCTGAACTACCACCATCCAAATCATCAAATAAGACAAATCTATTAGCTAGGATTCATTATCCAAAACCTCCTTCATCATCTATTCGTGGCTATTGAAAGAAGCTATACATGAACTCTCTCTATATATATATAGATAGATAGATAGATAAACCCTATCATGCATATATAGATAGATGAAGTTATATGTGAAATGATTATGGTATAAATTAAGTTAAAAAGTTTCGGCTTACAACATCAACATTTATTATGTTCATCAAATTTCGTTAATTTTATTTTTATTTTTATTTTTTTGTTATATGTGGGAGTGGACATGTCTAGATGTAAAGGTGCTGATTAAGTGTAGCAAATAGCTTACATATTTTTTATTTAGTACAATATTTATTTATATATTGATCAAACGCTTACCGTAAAGTGGCTGTAGTTTAGTGGTGAGAATTCCACGTTGTGGCCGTGGAGACCTGGGCTCGAATCCCAGCAGCCACACCTTTTGTTCTTTCTCGACTGGTTTATGGATGGGCTCAAACGAAAATTGTACAGACCACATTATATGGCTCCGTACCTTTAATCTTCTTGCAGGCCCACACTTTGAGCAATATATCAATAAGTTGTCAATACCGTTTCAGTTTTTCTATTAGTATGAAATGTTTTTATTTTGGTATATTGTTTCGGGTTGTACTGTTCATATATAATTAATTTTACATATATATGTGTGTGTGAAAAATTAAAATATTAATTTAACATGCATAATTAAAATTTAAGATAAATAAACTTTAAATTATACAATATAAATTCGAAGTCAAACAAACATAATCTCAAAATTAGAAACACAGTCACAAACTAATCAAAATAAAAAGGATTTTAAGGTCGGAGCAGTACCGAGATGTTCCAGCCAGAATTTGGCCGGCATTTCCGGAACGGGACAGAATTAAAACCGAGATGAAAACATATCATTTTGTCTTTATTTTTTTAATGGCATGTAATATTCCGACCATTCCAACCGGAACAGGACGGTATTATCAACCCTAATCTCAACTGGTCAAACCAAGAGAAAATCTCATCAAATTTGTGAATTGAGTCCCGAAACATATTATTTCATCAATTAGGTCCTTTTTCAAGAAAAACGTCAACCGCATTCTCCTATCAAATTCTTTTAATCTTTCACTTAATTCCTATTATTTCATTAAATATTCACAGTAAGATCTCGGATAAATAAAAATTGAATATTTTAAATATCTTATTGAGAGTTCGAAAATTATGTAACATATGGTGTCCTCAATTCTGTTCTGCTCCTAAGACATTGTACTTGGCCCCATCCACTTTGTTCTGGTCCTAAGACATTGTACTCAGTCCATCCACGTATGTTTAGACTTTAAAGTTTAAACACCCACCCCCACCGACGCCCGCCACCCCACCGACGTCCGCCACTCACGGAACTAGAATCTGGCCTATGGTTTTTTCATTTTCGCAGTCTATAACTATATAGCACTACCAACCCAAAGACAGGGCTCTATTTTCCCACGAAAAAGAAGAAGAAGAGAGAAGAAAAACTATTGAACCGTTTACTATCCCTTGAACTGCAACAAATATTATTAATAATAAATATAATTTTTATATTCGATCGAGAGTTGATGCATTGCAATTCTCAAGTCTGGATTGTGCAAAAAATGCAATTTAATGATTCTACAGATTTATAGTTCCATTTGAAAACATGATAACTATGTAATTATCCGGTTAAAAAATAGCCGGAACCGGACCCATGTTGGGAAGATGAACCCTAGGACACGCCACAGAAAGTTTGTAGCCGTGACTTTGAACCCAATGAATTGAAGGCATTAGATTTGAAGGAATAATTTGCTGGACTTGGGTCCACAACCACAGGAGGAGGAGGAGCTACCGGCAAATTAAGGAAAGCCAGCCAGCCGGCTCCAATAATTATCGGCTGCTTTCCTATTGGTGTCTAGACTCCAGAGAGACGTTTACTGGTCATGCACATACAAGATTGAATTGTCGTTTAATTCAAGCATCGAGCACAAACAAAAATAATTGAATTATTAATAATAATATTATGAAACGCATATTAAAAGCATATCTTCCTCGTTCAGCAAGACTATGCAAATGGAAGCCCTGTTAGACATAAGCTATATAGGTTGGATTTAACCTAATACTTTGTCATTTTCCACCATTTGCCTTTATCTAATTGAAACAAGAGTTGAACTTTGTGAAAGATGTATCTGTTTGTGGATCTTCTTAAATGTTTTACGTATCATTTTCAAAACGTGATTCATATTTAATTTTGACGAATTTGGGACTTAAAATAATATTTGATAATTAAGAGATGAGTTTTTCAAATTTAAGGTGAATATTTTAGATTGTTGATGAAAGATTTTCCCGTTCATACAAAAGGGACAAGGAAGCACTATTGAATTTTAGAATAAAGTTTTGATTTTCTTATAAATAAAAAAACCCATTGCTATAAATATATTTCTTAATTTAATAATCAATGAACATCATCCTCTTTATAAAATAAGTGAAGAGTTATGCCTCGGATTCAAAATCAAGAAAATTAATAATTGGGATATTTTGTCAAATGGAAATAAATTTAGACGTTGCCCGTTAGGCTAAGGCACCAGCCTTGATCTTTCCGAAATACAGTAGGAAGCCAAAGCCAAACTAAACGAAAGCCGTCAAACTGACAGGCAATAAGCATATATATCTGCATATTTGTTTGTGCATGAAGAGATAGATAGGTGAAGTTTCCTAAAACCCAAAGCAAATTACGTTATAGCTGTCTTTTTGTGTCAGAATTTGCTGTGTTGCCTTCACGTCTTTAACCACTGCCCCCTCACCTCTCCCTCCCCTTGCTCTAGTCATGACAAGATAGAGCATTCAACAAAAACCCTGTTAGACCAGATCTTTTTTTATCACTTTCATTTTATGGATAAGATCTCCAGCTCCAATTCTACTGAACTGTGGAAAAGATTCTGCTTTTATTTATAGGCTTCTTATTCGAAGGCAAAGTGGTTTCTGGGTTTTGAGAGTCTTGCAATTCGGTCGTGTGTAGAGGGAAAAAGGAAGATTTTGGGGCTTTGATTAGATTGTGATCATGTGATTCTTGGCTGGAGGTGGAGGAGAATATGGTGGGGTTTGTTTATTTGAGAGATTGAGCAAGAGTTGGAGGTGAAAGTTCAGGACTTTGTTGCTTTTTGGACTGGCTTTCTTTGGTTTAGAGGAATCTGTTAAAAGTGGGAGTTCCGTTTTTCTGTGATTAAATTATTAGCAAGAAAAGCTACACACAGAGAGAATAACATTACAAGAAAGAAGGTGATCTCAAAAGATCAAAGATTGCGGCAAGTAAGTATCAATTCCACACCTTTTCTTTCTTCTTCGTATAGATATTCGCCATAGATTGTTGAATCATCATCATTCATTGTGTGTGAGAGAGTTTTCGAAGCTGTTTACTTGATTAGATGTCTTGCTTTAATTGGTGAGTAAGTGGATTGGGTTTCCTTTTATGTGAATGTTGATGAGATTTGTGGACTTTTAAGACTTCTCGATCACAATTTGCAGGGAAATGGCAACTTTAGTGGAGCCTCCAAATGGAATTAGGCCAAGAGGGAAGCAATATTACTCAATGTGGGAAACTGTGTTTGAGGTTGATTCAAAGTATGTTCCGATTAAGCCTATTGGTAGAGGGGCCTATGGTGTTGTTTGCTCATCGATTAATAGGGAAACAAACGAGAAAGTCGCCATCAAGAAAATCAATAATGTGCTTGAGAACAAGATTGATGCTTTGAGGACTCTTAGAGAGTTGAAGCTTCTTAGACATATCCGGCATGAGAATGTGATTGCTTTGAAGGATGTTATGCTGCCTATTCATAGGACAAGTTTCAAGGATGTATATTTGGTTTATGAGCTCATGGATACAGATTTGCATCAGATTATCAAGTCCTCACAACCACTTTCAAATGATCATTGCAAGTATTTTATATTTCAGGTAAACTTTCTCTCTCCCAGTTGCTAGTATTGAAAAAAATTGCTATTCTTTCTGCTTGTCTTGTGATGTCAAGTTCACATGCTGGTTTGCATGATCAATCTGCAGAATATGTTTTCACTAGGAACTGCAGCTGCGTTTTTTTATCTCTCTAATTATATGTATGTTTTAAAGTCATGTCTCTTCCAGTTGATGCTGGTTTATATTGTAATGATAACAGCACTAGATATGTATGTTTTAAAGTCATGTCTCTTTCCAGTTGATGCTGGTTTATATTGTAATGATAACAGCACTAGATGGTTTAAAAACCCAAATTTATTTAAGAAAGAGTCTTTCTTGCTTGTTAACAGATATCGTCTTTTACTGTTCACAAAGAAAGATGATTAAGCTGTAGCTGGCCATTCAATAGGTATTCATGTCGCAAAACTGTACATGAAGATGTAAATGGATTTGGCAAAATGATGACCAATGGCTTGCACCCCTTTCTAAATAAGCTTGATAGCTGTGCTTCAACATAGCATAACCAGTGATACTAATCTTGAATAATGATTAAATATGAATCCTTGCATAGCACTAGTTGATTTTCGATCAATTTGTTTATTTCTCAATATTTTTCTTCTAGCATCTAATCTTCATACAATATTTTAGTTGCTGCGCGGGCTGAATTATCTCCACTCTGCAAACATTCTTCATCGGGACCTGAAGCCTGGAAATCTCCTAGTCAATGCCAACTGCGATCTGAAGATATGTGATTTCGGGCTTGCACGAACTAGCAGAGGTAATGAACAGTTCATGACCGAGTATGTTGTAACGCGCTGGTATCGCGCACCTGAGCTGCTACTCTGCTGTGACAACTATGGAACCTCCATTGATGTCTGGTCTGTCGGGTGTATCTTTGCTGAGATTCTTGGCCGCAAACCTATCTTCCCTGGAACAGAGTGTCTTAGCCAGCTGAAGCTAATTATCAGTGTCCTTGGGAGCCAGAATGATACTGATCTTAAGTTCATTGATAACCCAAAAGCCAGAAGGTACATCAAAACACTTCCTTATGCAAGGGGGGTCCATCTTTCACATCTATACCCTCATGCCGATCCTTTGGCCATAGACTTGTTGCTAAGGATGCTGGTGTTTGATCCTACTAAGAGAATTAGTGTGACAGAAGCACTTCTACACCCTTACATGTCAGGGCTGTATGATCCAAGACAAGACCCGCCAGCACAGCTCCCAATCAATCTTGACATGGATGAGAGTGTAGGGAAACATATGATTAGGGAGATGATATGGCATGAGATGCTTCAGTACCACCCAGAAGTTTTCGCAAATAGATAGATAATATTCCAAAATCGGTTATTTTTATGTCTATGAGACCAGTTCTATATTTCTAATTAGAATCATGATGCTGAAAAAATTTGCTGTAATCCTTACCAAGTTTTTGTTTCGACATTTTGTTTGTTAGTTTGAATTTCTCAGCAGGACTATGGCATCCTGTAAATTGTAAATGGGTATGCCACCATTTATAGTGGTCTATAAAATATCTCTGGCCTTGTAGACATCTTCCCCTGAAGTATCGTGCCAGTGCTGATAAATCAATATCTAGAATTAGTGATGGGACCATGAAGGTTTCATATTTTTCACCTTTTGCCCTGTAGCAATCCTTTATTTTTCAATCATCTTCATCGTCATCTCTTCCCCGCCCCGAAACAGGTCCCTTCGGTGCCTAATTTGATAGGCTGCACGAGAAAACCAGCCACTTACAGCACTGGAACCCCCTCATCTTACACGCAAACTATGTATCTCGCCACATGTTTATGAAACAATGGAAATTGCTCGAGGGTTCGCTGGGGCAGAGAGATAACCATTTAGGCACGCCATTAAACTCAAATTTAGATCTT
Organism: Salix exigua; assembly: GCA_032356905.1. Lineage (NCBI taxonomy): Eukaryota > Viridiplantae > Streptophyta > Magnoliopsida > Malpighiales > Salicaceae > Salix > Salix exigua. The sequence continues at coordinate 5,685,427 of CM063594.1, read as the reverse complement.
GCAATCTTGGGAGGAGATGTGCAGCTTCAGTTCCATGAAGTGATGAGATTCTGGTAATAAAAGGCATTCTGGTGGTGGTGACAGAGATATCCGCCTCCTTTTTCACACATTAGTCAGTTCTACTACTTGAGAAAACATCAAACGCAACGATTTCTTAATCACCAGAACATGGAGAGAGTCTTCTGCGGGGGGCTTCTGCCACCAGTCTCGCTCAAGCTCGGCCTGGCCAAACTAGGCCTAGATAAAGCTACCCAGGCATGGCCCTTAATAGGGGGTGCTTGGGAGAGTTATTTTTGTAGTTTTTTAAAGTTATTTTCATGCCGAAATATATTAAAATAGTATTTTTTTTATTTTTTATAATTATTTTTGACATCAGCACATCAAAATGATCTAAAACACCAAACCATATTCATTTAAAATGAAAAGCTGCAAACCGGCGTTTGAAATGTCATCCAAAGAGGAGGTAATGGTGTCAAAAATAATTTTTAACTGGAATCATCTCTTCGTTAGGGTTTGAAAGATTGATGGAAATCAAATTCGAGATGTGCATTTAATTCAAATATATTGAAAATTTTAATCACCATTCAAATGGGATTGTAGATTTTAACCTTTAAGCAAATAAATTATATTTGAAATAAATATGTGTTTTTTATATTATTGGACTTAAATTAGCTTGGCATGGCAAGTTTCAATGGCTTAATTTGGCATGAAACAGAACTTCAGGGGACCAACTGCCCAAGCCAGACGAAATCAAGTCTCCTTGTTCATGCTCCACGACCTCAATTTTTGGATCAAGGCTAACCCACTTCGCTAAAATGACATGTTGTTTTTTATTTAAAAATATATTAAAATATTTTTTTAAAATAATATTATACGAAAATAATTTAAAAATATCAAAAATTAATTTAAATTAAAAATCATTTTTGAAACAGAATATTAAACAGAGGCGGGGATAGTGGCATCAAGCTATAGATTAGCTCCCTCCGTTTGGGACTGTGTTTATAAAATGCTTTTACAAAATTATTTTTTACTTTAAATTAAATTTTTTAGTAATTTTAAATCATCATGTTAATATAAAAAAAAATTAGATATATATTCGTGTTAATATCAAATATATATATATATATATATATTATTTTAATATATTTTTAAACAGAATATATTTTTAAAAGTGACATCTCAACCATAGATATTAATTCTGTTCCGTTCCATTTATAAAATCGGGACAAAACGGCGTCGTTTTTGTTCCGGTTTTAATTCCGGTCCGTTCCGGAAATTCCGACCGGAACACCCCGATTCTGTTCCGGGCGTTCCATTCTGGATTTAAAATCTTTTTTTATATATTTTTAAAAATTATTATTGACATCTATAAATCAAAATAATGTAAAAACACCAAAATATTTTAAATAAAAAAATTCAAATTTTAATTATGTTTGTTAAATTAATATTTTATTATATATATATAATTAATTATATATAAACAATATAATACCAAAATATAACGCCTTAACGTTTCGAAATTGGAATATTCAATTCCAAAACCGGAACGAGGATAAGATGAAAACTATGATATCCAGTAACACGGAGGCAAAACACAGTAAAGCCAGCTGGCAGAACCTTTCTTAAAACAATTATCATCGACAACATGATTTCCTCCATGAATACATAGAAGTGGGGAAAAGATTAATTATATAAAAGGGTAAATGTTTAATCCTACGATAAATATGTTTTATATGAAAAGTAATTTCAGAAATGGTGGGCCACAGGAAGCTTCCAGCCGTCACTGACTTCCAGGGAACAGATCAGTGAACTTGAAATATGTTTTTCAGACCAGGGGCAGGGAATCATGACAGAAAAATAAAATAAAAATGAATAGCTGACAGATTTTCCCAGATCTGAATGCTTTTTTAGGTACTCGTCCATGTTGTTTTTGTTTTTCCTCGGGGGCTAATGTAAGAACAAAATGCATCAAATCAAACAACATTTACAGGTCCTTTTTTATATTTTATATTTATTTTAAATTATTTTAATATACTGATATATAAATGTACGGCCTGTTAATAAATAGATAAATAATTAAATCAAATGCACAGTGCTGTCAGGGTTATATAAATTGCAGCCTTATATTTGTTTAAACGACCCACAATAGATGCAAGAGGGGAAGTACCATGATCTTGTCGGCTATGGCGTCTCATCATACCGGCTAGGTCTGAGGGCAAAATTATATAATTTTTAAGAGTCTGAGGGCAAAATTAGATAAGAACTTGAAAACCAATAAAATTAAACTTCACTCTTACAAAATCATTAAATTCGATCTGTTTTTACGAATTTATTAAATTTATATTATAAATTAGGTTAGGTCTAAATTTAATTTTAAAACATCTGCTGATTAAATTTTCAAGTTCAATAGAGTTTGCTCCCATGATCATCAATTCATTGAGGGCAATATTGTGTAAATTAGCAGATTAAATAAACTAGATCAAATTATTTGCCGTAGTACTTAAATTATGAACTCCTCCTCGAGAAAATCGATTCTGTGCAATCAGTTTCAATTTGCGTGGTCAAGCATGATAGTTAGGGAAACCTCAAGGTAGTCTTCCATCTATTAAAAACAATTTCAATTGGATCCCTAATCCATAAAGTTGACATGTTATTTTAATGTCATTCCCATTTGACGCAAACTCGATGCTCTCCATCAATCTGGCGATGATTTGGATATACATTGGGCATGAAATTAATAAAAACAATAGTTCGTGGATTGAAATTGAAAATCAAGTGTTTTCTTTTTTCTAAAAAAGATTGGGTTTCAATAATGATTGATAGCACGAGACCTTGACCACAGAACAAATTTTAAAGCAGCCTATATTTATTTGTCTGATATTTCAAGGGACTTCAAGGAAAAGGGATTATTAGGAAGCAACCTAGCCAAGAAAAACCTAACCAATAAAAACTGGCCAGAGAAGCTATTTGATTTTTAAAATATTTTTTATTTATAAAAGTATCTTTATAATGTATTTTATTTTTTAAAAATTATTGTTAATCATCACATTACAGTAATCTAAAACATAAAAAATTAATTTGAAGTGAAAAATAAAATAAAATATTTTTTTGTTATTTTTTATTCTATTCAAAAAAACTTTTAAAAAGATAATACTAAGTGGAAATATGTGGATGAGAGTGTTATAGTGGTTGTTTTTTAAAGTGATTTTTATTCTGAAATGCATTAAAATGTTATTTTTGTATTTTTAACATCAGCACATGAAGATGTTATAAAAAAATTAAAAAAAATATATATTTAAAATATATATATATATATATATTAAATACCACCAACAGTTGGAAATTGAAATGGATTGCACTCACTGGTGTACAATACAAAGACGAGGAAAAAGGGTGCCCCACTTGCCTTGTTAGGTGGCTGCTAAGTAGCATGTGAAACTTATTTCTCCAATTTAACGCCCAAAAATCAATTCAAAAGAGAAAAGATCAATTGAAAACTTTGAGGGACCATCTTTGACTCCCCACTCAGTCCTCGGCCCGCCAGCAGCAGCAGCCCCACGCCTCCTGACTCTGCCAATTAAATAGAGGGTGCCCCCGGTCCCTCCTTTCTAAAATAACTTTAATTCATTGGTTGGAACTTGGAAGTTACCGTTTTGAAAGTTACCGTTTGAAAGTGTTATTGCTTTAATTTTAAAAGTGTTTGATTTAGAAGGATATCAAAATAATATATTTTTAAAAAAAAATCATTATTTTTGATTTTATAATATAAAAATATTAATTCAAAATTATAGAATAAAAATATTTTAAAAAAACGTTTTTAAAATGTAATTATATATACAATGTGAAGTTAATTTTTAAAGTATTTTTTATTTATAAACATATTAAAATAATATAAAATCATCAAAAACATTATTAAAAAAATCAATTATGATATATATATAAAATGGCTACTACAAGGAGTCAAAGACACCATCTTTAAGGAAAACCTAGCCAAGCCCCACCGTCCTAGCCTCCAAAATAGAAGAAAGAAGTAAAAAATGAAGAGAATTTTATTATTTCACGCAAGTACAATTCAAAGTGGATGACTACCTTGGCTGATAGGCTGCCAAGTTAGGAAAATTTATCTTGGTAAATTCAGTTTGCATGCTCACGGTTAATAGCATAATTTACTATCTGAGTTTATTTTTTAATTATTTATAAATAAAATAAAATTATTTTTAAATAAAACAAACTTTCAAACAAACTCAAGCTAGAGTGGGAGTGGGAGCGGGAGCGTTCTTCTCGGCCTAACATTTTAGTTTTTCCCCTCATGGCACGCCTCCACTTGCAATCATAGTAGAAAAATCAACATCGAGATGACATAAAAAAGGGTGTTTTTACTCGAAAAAATATATCAAGATAGAAATTCTTATTTTTAAAAAGTATTTTTTTCACAATAACATATTAAAATAATTTGAAAAAATAAATAAATGATTTTAAACAAAATAAATAATTTTTCACGAAACATTCCAGGCAGCACGGTTATAAACAGGACCGAGATAGAAAAGCTAGCTAGAATTATCGTTTATGAAACTATCTATGGTAAAAATTCAAGCAAAAGTCTTTTTTTTAATGACCGGTATGTTTTGGGTATTTTACACCTCGATTATTTCGAAAGACCCAAAATAAATATGAGCGGAGGAAACTCGAACCGAAATTAGAAATAAAAATGACGCGCCCTACACTGGGCCACAAGCAGGTAAGTAAAAGTCCTTTTCTCCAGAGAGTGAGATGGGGCGGTGGCGGTTTGCTAGTTAGGTGGGTAGTCCGGTGTGTGTGTATCTTAAAAAATATGGAAGAATTATATTATTTTAATATTTTGCTATTATCTTGATGTGCTTAACATGATTGTTAATTCCATTTTTGTGTGCTATTAAAAAAATAAGATAAAATGGTGTAGTTTTTATCTTGATTTTAATTCCAGTTCGTTCTGAAATTTTCAGCTAAATTCTGGTTGGAAAGCCTTTATATCATTCTGGCTCAAAATCATAATATCTTTTATTTTAGAATATTTTACTATCATAATATTTTGAAATTTTTGAGATTATGTTTGTTTGACTTTGTGTCTGTATTATATAATTTAAATTTATCTTGAATTTAAATTATACTTATTAAATTAATATTTTAATTTATATATATATAATTAATTATATATAAACATTACAACTCAAAAACAACATATCGAAACGTTATGTTTTAATAAAAAACGGAACAAGTATTAGAAATACAATATACAATTTATTTCTATATATATATATATATATATTAGAGACATTAATCATTTGTCTAAAAAAGTGAGTCATTATAATAGAAGATTGCAGTAATTTCTTGGTTTTAGGACCGCTAATCGTGTGCCGTGTCAGCTACTACCAGTGTTTGAATCTTACAATTGTGAGTGGGTTTTAAATTATTTTTAATCATGAACCGAACCGGCCACTTGGGTTCGAGTCCAGTAACTCTGATTGCATCAAAAATTAGCTGCTAGTTCATGCAAGTTGAATAATTAAAGTCCGCGAGCTGGCTAGCTCGTGTCCCCCACAGCTGGTAGGGAGCCACTCCAAGGATCTGAAGGCCACCACCAGTCACCAGCACTCATAGATCTGACACCATCCATGTGAATCTGTACGGCTAGAAGATTGCACAAGATACGGTAAAGAAGCTAGCAGAGCAGTTGTTTTCTTTTTTCCCAAGAAAATAATCGAAATCTGCCAGGTTATTTATGGTCAAAAAAGAAATTTAAGAGTCTTAGTTTTTTAAAAATTGTTTTTCATGTTAAAATATATTAAATTAATATTTTTTATTTTTTAAAAATTATTTTTGATATTAGTATATTAAAATGATCTAAAAAAATAAAAAAATATTTATTTAAAATAAAACAAATTGAATTTCAACAAAATACCGGTTGAAACGGCGGTCTCAAACTCTATCAAATTTATCGGATTATACAAAATTAATTAATCTTTTAATCTATTATGAGATTTTATCCTAGCCGAGTTCCAGCTCTTGACTCGTAACCATGTGTTCATATTAATTTCATGAAAAGAAAAACAAACACTCAATTAAATTAACTGATAAATTTGCCACCCATTAGATTTTTTTTATTAATATGAATATTAATTTTCATGCAGCTCACCTAAATTTATAAATAATAAAATTAATAATCATAAAAAACTATAACAATCATATTATTAACAATTATATATCTCATTTATGATGTCAGAGAGACCAAAAAATCCCACTGGTCACACTGTTAATCTAATATGGTTACAGGTGGTCATCATTAACTGCTTGGAACGCCGTTTTTTTAGTATTTAATTATTTTGTTATATTAATATAAAAAATATTTTTTAACACATCTCTGAAAAATATATTCCGAAGAGCTTTATCTATTTGCACTCTTTCCTTTTTTAGTTTTTTTCCTCCAATATTTTAATTGAAATAACTTCTTCCTGGATGCAATTCAGTCTATAAATTCCATTACCACAACCCACAGAAACCTCTTCTTCTTCTCATCCTAATCTCCTAGGAGAGAAGTTCTCAGCCTTCACATGCTTCTTCCTCTCCCTGTTCATCATCCCTGCTAGATAACTCTGATAACGTCTTAGCTGCAATTTTTTTCCTTGCTCGTACAAATACAGTTCTCAAAATCCACAGAATCAGTGTCTGTCTTCATCATTTCTTCTACTTCTCTTGTTTTATGCACTGTTTCTCTTATGCCGAACACATCTTTTTCTTGATGCTTGAGAATAGCAAGTGCCCATGAACCCTGTACTCTCTGAAATCATCCTTTCTGGTTTTACGATAAACTCCGCTCTCAGGCGCGGGACTCACCTTGTTCAATCTTTCTCTGTTGTTTTCCTCTACTGGTTCTATGTTTTCTCATGATCTCTGTTAGCCCCTCGAAAACCCCGTGGAACAACCATCTAATTAGGTTAACATCTTGGTAATCTTGAAAATAATCGTTTTCTTACTCCTGTGCTTTCTCTTTTATTAATCGTAGTCCAGATTAGAGTTTGAATTTGTTCTTGTTCTTGTTCATATATTATCGTCCCTGTCAGTAGTACTGTATTTGATTGTTAAGGGGAAAATAGGATGGCCTCTTCTAGTGGGGCATCTTCAGGGTCAGCAGCCATGTTGAGGAACTCGAGTTCTGAGGAGGATCTGCAGCAAGTTATGGACACGAGGAAGCGTAAAAGGATGCTGTCCAATAGAGAATCTGCGAGAAGATCCAGGATGAAGAAACAGAAACACCTGGATGATCTCATGGGACAGCTTGATCAACTCAGCAAAGAAAATAATGAGATTCTGACGAGGATGAATGTTACCTCGCAGCTTTACATGAAGATCGAAGCTGAGAACTCTATCCTCAGGGCACAAATGGCTGAGCTCAGCCACAGACTGAGCTCTCTCAATGAAATTATTGAGCATGTCAACTTTATCAGTAGCACTTTTGAACGCCGTGAGGATTCTGCTGTCCCTGGCGCTATCGGTGATCAGCTCGGTGATGATTTTTTCATGAATCCATGGAATAATGCTAATTTCCATTTGAATCAACCCATCATGGACATGATCATGTACTGAATTTTTTATGTGGGAATCTGGTTGTAATTGTTGCTGTTGGTGGTGTCTGCTTTCTCTGTTTTTTTTTTGTTTTTTTCCCCGGTGTGTCTGTGCTGGTTATGATGAATAAATAATGTAAAGGTTCTAGCAGGGTATAATTTTGAAAAAAATGGGACTGATTATGCTGAATTAATTATGTAGTGAGCAGTAAATTAACTTTTTATTTGTTGTTCTCTGTGAATGGCATTGTTTATTACTTGATTAGTGCCATGCCATGGATATCGTATATGTCACGGTTGTTTTTAGTTTTTTTTTAAATATTAAATTATTTTTTAAAATAAGATGATTTGTGTTTGATGTATAGTAAGCCAAGGTGATTGGCGGATGCGAAGGGTACTCTTCGATAGACTATTTATAGAGAGAAAAATAACTACATATTTCAATAATAATTCTATGAGAGTTTATGAAATCCTAAAAAATCCAAGTAGCGCTAATGAGGAGAGGTTAAACAATTATTTTATGTGGGTAAAATTAATAAGAAATAGATATTTATTACGTATGCATTTAATGAATGATAAATATTTTTTTAACAAATATTAATGGGATTAAAATGTGACAGGTCATCTAGAAATTTTCTGTACACGTAGAATAGAGGTATAGAAAAAACATGATCCAAAATGCACTAGGTCAGTCAGCAACACAGGGATACACTTTTCCTTGTAAGTCAAGGTGGTGGTTGTTTTTGAAAATGGTTTTCTCTATTTGATTGTTATTAGAAAATTGGTCAACGCAAAACACTTTACATCAAATAAAAATTGGCTTGGTTTCATGAAAATGTTTTTCTAAGTTGTGAAAATTTAGAAATATCATTATTTGCTGATTATATCAAATTTGAACTTCAAACTTTTGATTGCTATGTATAATATGATTTGAATATTTATTTTTCAATTCCATCTCTTAAAATTTAATTTTTATATTAATTTTGGTCCTTATTTTTATAATTGTTATTTGCTTTTTTTCTTATAATTTTTTTATTGAAATTTTTTATCTATCAAATTGGTCGTTATTTTTTTTTATTGTTACTTATTTTATTTGAAATATTTTATGAAATGTTAATTATTATTATTTTAATTTATTCACCTTTCATTTTTTTTATTTTTTTAGATTTGATCTCTATTATTTTGATTATTATTTATTTTATTTAAGATAATTTATGAAATTATATTTTTTTTTTCAATTTTATTCTCATTCAAACTTTTAATTTGTAAGATTTGTTCCTCGTTATTTTAATAAACTTGAAAAAAAAATTAATTTATTAATAAATTATTTTCCAGATCATTTTTCATAACACTGCCAAATATCGGAATTCACTTTTCCGGGAATTTACTTTTCTAAAAAAAATTATTTTACAGCAAACAAACGAGGCATGTTGAAAAATCAAAAACATAAAAATAAATCTCTAAGATATTAAATAATGCTATGAAAACCAATCATCAACCATGTAGCACACGCATTGTAGAGGTGGCATATGTCATATGTATGGTATAGACAATCAAGGATGGATAATGGGGATTAGATTTTTTATACTTATACTTTATTTTTATTTAATAGATTTTAGATATCCAATAAGTATGAATTATTTATGGGGTCGTAAAGGCTCCTAGCCATTTGGGTTGGACCACATCGATATCTATTAAATTCAAATTAAATTGTCATAAAATAATAAAAAGCTTAATGTATAGTACTTCTTTAGCATAGTTAATTGCACGAGAAGGCCACTATAAACAATGCGTATGCGTAGGTTTAGACAATACAATCAGGCCACCCACTAAAATTTGTATGAAAGAAAGGTTAGAAATTGAAGTGGGACGCGTTAGGCTAGCTATCAATCCCCTCAAGATAACAAGATGCAAATGTCATTTATAGTTGCTTGTGAAGAAAAAAAATTGGATTTTTTTTTATGTTTGATCTCCATTGAGAGCACATGAGTTCTCTTCAAGAGGGTTCTTATAAATATTGATGACGAATTTGAATTTTATTTTTTTTATTTTTGAAAAAAATTAAGTATAAGATAGAGTGGATCTGTGTGTAAATTTATAGTCTATAATTTTTCCACTTAAATAAATATTTTAAAAATAATATAAATCATATTTATAAATCTTATTTTAACAATTTAAAATTTTAAAGGAGATATTATTTAACAATATACATCTATATGAAAGACTTCACCACCCCACTGTAAAATAATGTTTGGGAATGCGCCTAGAAAGAGCTTTAGAAAAAAATGTTTTTTTTGTTTATTTTTAAATTATTTTTTTGGTGTTTTTTATCGATGTGCTGATGTTAAAAATATATTTATGAAATAAAAAATATTATCTTAATACATTTCTAAATAAAAAATATTTTCAAAAACAAATTCAATGCACTCTAATTGATGTTCGATAAGATCTAGCTGGTGTTGTTGCATCCGAGTCAAATACAATCTCCTTGATTCATATGACTAATTAAAGCATGTGACTAATAATATAGTAGGTAGTTCAGTGATAAAAATTTAAGATTAAGAAATTTGTTTTTACGTGATATTCAAGTATATGATTACTGATAAAACACTAAAATTTATTTGATGATAATAAAAAATTAAAGCATGTGACCATCAAGTTCGGACAAAATAATCTAGGCCCACGTTTTGTGATAAAGAGAGAGGTGGGCCAGGCTGATGTCTAGTTAGGTTAAACGGAGTTATTAAATTTCCAGGGGGCTATCCTGCTGAAGAAGGTGGAAGTGACGATAGCTACTAACAGTGCAAACACAAAAAGGATAAATTAAGAAGATAAAAAGCGATCGAGGAGACATTGACGAAGATAAAATATAAATGTTTTTTATAATATAAATTAGTGGGGGACGAAAACATGCCCTTTATTCTTCATTAATAATTAAATACAATGACCAATAAATAAATAAATAAAACTGATCTAGCTTTCCCATGTGAGTAAACTTTTTTTTATTTCCGTCCTCATGACTTGGGCTTGTAATTGGCTCTACATACATGGAATTGCATAAATTCCCCATCTCCATTGTGATGCCACTTCTATTCTATCAATACATGTCCATGTCAACTTTGGTGGTTGCATCTATTTTATTATTATTAATTATTTAATTTCAACTTTATTATCTATAATATTGTTGAAGATGGAACAAAAACAAAAATCACCCCCGGCAAATAAATAAAAAAATCTCACATCTTCATCATGTTGTTCTTGAAAGCATCACCACCTAGCATCAAAGCATCAAAACCTAGAGAAAGCATGTAATAGAATATAGAAATGTCATAAATCTACACATAACCCACCAAAGGATTGAGAAAGTTAGGCATTTTGTTTTTAAAAGTTATTTTATATTCCAATATAAAATTGCACATGATCAGAAAGACGAAACACAACTACCAATATCTTGTTTACTCCCTAAACGACACAATTTCTTCAACTTTCGTAGCTAAGACTTTTTGTACATTATCATTATAATTTGCCAAGTTTTTTTTTTCTTTTAAAAAAGCTATTATGTTGTCATTGTGTTTCAAAATGTTTTTGAAAAAGAAGTTAAAATATTTTATTTTTATTTTGTACTTTAAATTATTATTATTTTTAGATTATTTTCATGTACTAATATAAAAATAATTTTATAAAAATAAAAAAGCATCAATTTAATGCATTTCTGAACAAAAAATATTTTCAAAAATAACTTCAACCACACTCCCGGACGCATTTTTATTATTTTTAATTTGTATTTTATAAACCATGTATAAGTTTTTTTTAAAATATATAGAAAACACATTCAAGGAATATTCTTGAAAGATACTCAAACCCACAATTACATATAATTGAATTTAATGTATGTTTGATATTGTGAAAAATGATATTTTTTTTGAAAGTTTCTTTTCGTTTAAGAAAATAGAAAAATATTTTTTTATTTTTTATTTCATGACATCAAAATCATCAAAAACTATTTAGAAAAAAATAATTTAATATATTTTTTAAAATACAATTAATTTTTTTTTTCAAAAACACTTTTAAAACACAATATCAAATATTCCCTTAAGCTATTACTACCCGAGTCTTGGATGATTCATTTATTAGAAAATTATTCTTCTACAATATTTTTTAAATTCGAACCGAGACAATAGGATTAGATCCTAACCCTTCATTAGATCAGGCTGATTTGTGTGACGTAACAGCACTCCTAACCCATGATTCGACAGAGCTGAACCTTCCCTTAATGGGCCTACAAATGAACTCTTTTAGCCCAAACAACAGCAAAATAAAAGTAGGACTAATTTCATTTGACCCCTTTAAGTATATGGGCCTTATCAATTTACTCGCAAAGACGACAATTACCCCCTTCACATTTCATTCACTTACCAACAAGGTCTTTCTGTATATCTCCATTATAAAACCTAACGGAAAATGCCTTTATATTTTGCAGGCTTTAATTCCCACTTACAAAAATATTGGCATTTTTCAATTAACTATTCGAAAACATTCTCACGTGAATGATTTATGTATAATTTTGATTGCGAAAGCAAATTCACTTGGAATAAACATAAGAAAATAATAAATATAGATTTCTTTTTTTAAATAAAAATGAAAAAAGAAGAATCACTAAATATTTTCTAAAATATAATTATCAATTATCTCTCTAAATAAAGTTTTTGAAGATATATAAATTTCGTTTGAGATAAGATTTTATTGAAGAACAAACACTATAAAATGTTTATTAGCACAAAAAATGTTTTTTATAAAAAAAATACAATGAGTAAAAGCAACCAATCAGTATAATAGAGTAATTTTCGAATTCTTTTAAGCTGGGTAAATCTGAATTTAATTATAAATAAAATAAGTTTTCTTTTAAAATCATGGCAGACAATAATAATATGTCATAACTTGTAATAGTTGGTAAGAAAAGAAACTAATGAATATTAAATGTGAATTTAGAGTAAATTTTATTTCAAAATTAAAAAAATATATAATTTTTTAAAATGTTTGAGTTAATATTTTTAAAATATTTATTGATAAACTATATATTTATATTGATAAACTATATATATATAATTTTTAAAAATAATAAAATAAAAGGTAGTTTTTGGTTAATCCCTGGATGGAAGGACCCTATTAATAGATGATGAAACATCAAGGTGTCAAGTGAAGAGAACAAAGTTTTTAAAAGAGATGGATACAATGAAATTGACCAATAAAACTCACCGTTTAGCGTTTATGTTTTTTTAACGCGGGTATCCATTAGCAAACACCTACACTTCACAGTAACATAAAATACAAAAACCCTAATGTCTCTCAAAAACCCTAAAAATTGGAGATTCACATGGGAAACCCAATCACAGTCACCAAATCTAAAGCTCTTTCTCTTCAATTCAAAATCAAAACCTTCAATTCATCACCTTCAAGCTCAATTAAACCTCTCAAAATCCCACCTTTTAGTTACCTTTATTGAGAATGAAGAAACCGATGAAGTTTCCATTAGGGTTCCGATTCCTAGGGTTTTAGTTGACCCAGAGTCTCCAGTAAATGTTAAAGCTTCCGATGATCATATAGAAGTTAAACTTGTTTTGCTTCTTCCTGTGGATCACCCTTTAGTTTCTACCTTTGACTTGTTGAACTTGAGTGATGAAAGAGAGAGCAATGAGGATTTGGATTTGCTAAAGCCACTCGTTATGGATTCTGGTAATTTACAACAATTGAATTTCGAGTTGTATGGGTTAAGTATTTTGTTGGGTTTGATTTAAAAGTTTAATCAAAGCTATAATTTAGATTGAAGAGAACAGGTGTAAGGTTTTAACTTGTAACTATTGATTTTGGCTTAGTGTTATTGTCTTTGTTATGATCTAGAGCTAATGCATTAGTCGTGCTGGACTCGGTTTTTGATTCTGACGTGTTTTAATTGTTTGGTTCAGATTTAAAAAGCTTATCCTCGATGGATGGAGTTCATTTTTATTGCAGAAGTTGCTCGAATAGGCTGACTAGAAGTCCTTTAAAGTAAGTTTGTTGATTGCTCGTTCTGGTTAATTCCTTTTGATTTTGCTTGAATATGCATATTTTATGAGCACGGTTGATTCATCCATAAGTATTCAATACCTTACTATACCACTTATAGGTTTACCGAATGAAAATTGCGATATGTAGGCTGTAGAAACGGGAGCTTTTATATAGGCTGCTTTGAGTTGCTAATTTGCTCTTAGGTTTCTGGCATCACTTTAATAATTTTCTGTCTAGTCTTAGCTTTCCTCGAAATTTCTATTCTTTTGTAGGCAATTTGAGGAAATGCCATCGGTTAACTGGACAGAGATGGCTGACAACTGGTTTGGAGGTTGCTGCTGTTCATTTGGAGGTGCGAGTGAGAAGTTGGTGAATAGGTATGCACATGCATATGCATGTCCAATGGGTGTGTGCATGTTGAATTCAACAGCTGTTACACTTTGCAGTGATGATCTTGCTAGATTTAAATTTTCTGAAAAACATGTAATCCAAAAGTACAAGCCTGAACAGGAGTTTGGCGATGAAAGTTTAAGTGAAGAAGCTATGGGAGATTTTGGAACAAAATCTGGAAGAGTACCAAGGTGTGACAGTCAATGTGGAGTAATCCACGGTGTTAATGGGAAATCAGGGTTTACGTGTTCTAATTTGGAAAACCTTGGTGAAAATGTCAAATTTAAAGTTGTAGAGGAAAAAACTAACAATAGTAGATTATCGTCTGTCCTGCCGGCATCAGGTCTCTCTGAAAAAGTGGTTCCAGGGGCAGTTTGTTGTGATTCAGTACATCATACTCAAGATTATACTGGTGAAGTCGGCATCCATGATGTGTCAGGACCTTCTTTGGAAGACCAGAAAACCACAAAAACTATGGAACTCAGGATAAATCAGAGATCTTTCCTCAATGGCTTTCTTGGAGATGCCTTCATTGCCAGATCCTATAATTTATCTACTGATATTGAATGGAAGCAATTTGTTTGCCCACAGTGCTCATCTCTTATTGGTGCTTATCCATGTGCAAATGGGGACATGCCTGTAGATGATGGAGTTAGACTTTTTAAATGCTACATTTCCACCTCTCTGCCAGTCGGTGGATCAGCTGACCTTTTCAGGTACATGGTTTCTGTACTTTCTAATTATTTTCCTACCATTTTCATTTCCTTCACATGTGTATTGCTAGCTAATTAGAAATTGCAAAAACATATGTAGTGAATCTAAAATTAAATTGGGATATATGGGATATAAGAGCCTTAGCTTCACACTAAAATTAAATTGATCATCATGAACAGGAAATATTCTCTTCAGAGAATGTTCACAAGTCAGCTAGTGGAAAGTGCAAAAGATGAATTATCATTCAGAACTGTGGTCAGGGATTTGAGAACAAAATCTCCCATGCTTCAGATTGTCCTTGTAAATCCAAATTCATGGTGCTGTAGTGGTGACTGTTTGGACACTGAGAGCAATACAGATTCGGTTTTGAAGTTAGATCTACACCCTGTTATCAAGGTTCTGTTTTCAGATTGTAGCAGCTATACAAAATCTCAACTAAGGTTGGTCTCCTAATTAATATCTTTGGTTGATTGCTTGACAGTCTTTTCTAGTAACCGAAGAATGCATGCATGTATTCTTGATGGTGGTGTGGCGGTGATTCAAAATAAACAACCATATCTTGATACGACTCCTGCTAGAGTCTTGAATATGTGTTGGATTATACACTCCCAAAGAGCACGCACACACAAATAAGAAGAAAAAAAAGTTGACATGAGTGGGAGTTTCTACTGAAATTGCTAATAATTATTTCAATTATCTTATTTGTACTCTAATGTCCAAGAAGGCTAAAGATGCACTAACATGGTAGCCAGTCTGGTAGAGGTCCATACTCTGGCCGTGAAATATCGCCTTAAGAGAGGAGTGAGGAAGGCGCAAATCATGTCACACTTTCTTTTCTGTTGATGATTTACTTACAAAACATTTGTTCCTTTTCTTCAAGCTGTAGTTAAAGATTGAGATTTGTGCAGGGTGTTGGAAGATTGGGTGACAAAAAATCTAGCAGATGAAGTTTTCATGTTGGCGCATCTAATAGAGGAGCTAATTGAAACTATAAAATCTTCCAAAGTTGAATTTCCGTCATCATGCACTTTCCTTCAGGGTTTATCCTTTGCCTCCATGCCAAGGTAATTTTGATCTTATTTTTGGAAGCTAGGAGTAGGAATTCAAGGTCGGATTTGAGCTTGTTGCTATGTTTTAATGGATGTTGCTTAAAGGTCTGTTTGTTTGTGAAGTCAACCGCACGGTTGACCACACAAACAAATACACACTCCGTAAGCCTAAGTCATTGGTGTCACTTCGACAAACCTCCATCCCTCGTGTATTTTGATGGCTAGGAAAGTGGATTTTATAATTCTTCAGCCACTTCTACTCCTCTCTCTCTATATATATATTCGTGATGTACTAACCAAACACTACTTTTAAATTTATTTTTTATTTTATTGTAGAGAATGTATAAAAGCCAATTAAATTAAAATTACCAGGAAATTAAAAGTTTAAGAACACCAGTACGCTACAAATTTGTTGCCTTTTTCTTTCAATTTGCATTAACTTTTACAAACAATCTATGTTATGAATTATTAAACTACAATTTTGAAAACAACAATAACAATCCTGATAGTTTATGCAATTAGATGGTACTTATATTTTTAATTTTTATTTACTAGCAATCTTGAAACTTCAATGCTGCTCATGAGATGTCAATAGCTGTAATTCCTGTATTGTAAAGGTAGCAATGCAAACACCTCTACGCTAGCATAGTAGTAACAACTAAGAGATTGACAAACAATAAAGCTCTGTAGCAGCTTTATATCATATCATATTATAATATTAGCTTCTTCTTTTTCAAGGTATTCATGTTAGAGGTTTGTGCCCTAACCCGTAAGATAATTCTCATTCTTTTAACCTTTAGAAAAACTATATTAGTGTTTTTAGTTCAAACCCTAACTCCCTATCCTTTTTTCTCTCTCTATGTTCTTGTGGGATCCAACATCTTATTCCTAAAAACTTTTCAATAATTTTCTGTTATTTAATCCAAAAAGTTTAAGGGAATATGATATTACATTTCAAAAGTGTTTTTGAAAAAAAAAATTATTTTATTTTAAATTAAAATATTTTGGTGTTTTTAGAATTTTTTAATGTCCTAATATCAAAATAATTTTTTAAAAATAAAAAAATATTATTTTGATGTATTTTTGAATAAAAAATATTTTTAAAAATAACTTAAATTACTCTAAGCATGCAAATCTTAATTTGTGAGGTTTGAGATGGGAAAGCGGTTCACTCGATATCTCTCCTAATTGTTCCAAAACAACTAGAAATAATTTTCTTTAACCAGAAAGAATTCAGGGTGGAACCGAGCCTCCATGTTCTTTACCACAAGATTTTGAGTCTCAGGTGTCTATTATTTTAGCACCGAATCGTGTTGGATGAATTGAAATTTGAAGTATGACAAAGGTGAAGTCATGTCATCTATGGATTGATTTGAAGTTTGATTCAAATCCAGCATAACACCAACGGGTCCTAAAAACAACATATTTTTAATTTTTTATCAATACTTTTCCATCGAATGGAAACCTTAGAGAAAGTTCAGGGTGGAAATTATAAAAAAAAAAAGTTAAATTAAGAAACTATCCAAACTTTAGGGGGTAAATTAAAATTTACCAGAGAATTTTCTCTTCTGATGAAGTTTCTAAATACAATTTATATATTGATCAAATGAATTATTTTATTAAAATTAAAATTAAAAACAATAGTTATTAAATACAGCATAAAAAACTTGCGAGTTGACCTAGCTAACCAGTAAGCAGTTCTTGGACTAGATTATAGACCGGGCCAGATTTCATTTCTTGGCTAGAAACCCCTTGAGAGGGCGTCCCACTGAACTCGTTTCACAACACAGCAAGAACTCCAACAAAAGGGACTGAGACATTACTTGACAGAAGCTAACAATCCATCTTGCTAGGTAAGGTAAACAGATGTTGTTAGAATCTTGGATTGTTTCAGATCCTGTTTCATGTTTTCAGTTCTACACTTGACAACCTCTTCTTTTATAACCTCTTCTTCGTCCTCCTTTTTAGCCCCATGATCCATCATTTCAGCAGTCTCCTTCGTATTTATGAACTCAACTAGACTTTGAAGCGCACCTTGAGGGTTCTCATATTTCATGAGATGCTGTGCAACTTCAGCTGGTGTAATAACTGTACTCTGAATGAGATCTTCGATGCATTTGAAAAGGGCATGCTCTTTAATTCCAAGATACGTAGAGGCAAGCTTCTTGAATGCTGCTGGAGTGCAATGTCCCATGTAAACATGGACATCCATTCTTCCTGGGCGCAACAATGCCGGGTCCAGCTTCTCTTTGTAGTTTGTGGTGAAAATGATTATTCTTTCATCCCCACAGCTCGACCATAGTCCATCAATGAAGTTCAACAAACCAGATAAGGTCACCTGTGAGAAGATTTAGAGAAAAATAGGATCGAGTCAGTATGGAATTGGAAAACTTGGAGGCAATATGTATTCTAGTTAATTTCATTCAATTTGATTGATAATTTTTGGCATAAAGCTGTTTGTGAAGTCTAATTAGTAAAGGGTTATATCCAAATAAGATAAACTTGGAGATAAATTCTTTCGAAACTCACTTACCCCAGGATCAAAAGAAATCTTTTTATCAAGTTGATCGTCGTCGTCGTCGTCATCATCATCCTTACCATCTTCCTTTAGATTGCGGGGGCGTGAATATTTTGTACTACAATCAATATCCTCAATGAGAAGAATTGAACGATTGGTTGTGGAGGTGAGTATCCTCCTGAGCTGAGAGTCATTTCTTACACCTTGTAGCTGCAGATCGTAGATGTTGAATCTTAGATAGTTAGCAATGGCAGCAACGAGGGTGGATTTTCCAGTCCCTGGCGGGCCATAAAAAAGGTACCCTCTTTTCCAAGCTCTACCAACACTCCGGAAATACTCCTTTCTCTGCACGAACAAGTCAAGATCTTCAGTGATGAACTTCTTCTGGTCAGGGTCCATTGCTAGAGTCTCAAAAGTAGCTGGATGCTTAAACACAGCAGATTCCCACATAGAATCCTCGTTATCATAAGTATAGATGTTGAGAGTCTCCCTCTTGTCCAGGATTGAGCCTGCAGTCTTGCTAATGTGTGGCAAGTAGCTTTGCATCACATGTTCTCTGCAATTCTTTTTGCATTTCAATTGGAAGTATCTTTTCTGGCGAAAGGAGTACTTTTTCGCCTCTTTCTCACAGAGAGTCCATTCAAAACGCATACCCTGGAAGAAATCAACCACTTTAGCATCAATAGGAATCCCTGGTTTTGGTGGGGCAGTGATGTTGTTCGTGTCACTGGTGCCTAGGAGAAGGCTTTTGGTGGAAGGGCCGACTTTGGTTGGAAGATAGACCTCCACAGCCCGAAAGGTTTCATTCTCCACAGCTTGCCATCGGTCTTCGATGAAGAAGGTGAAGTCTGAGGAGAAGTAGGTGGCAAAGAAATCAGAGAACTTAGTAGCTATGAAATCACGCATACCCCTCGGAATCATTTCATTCAAGATGGTGCGGATGAGCATGGATAAACCGGACAGGGAAGCGTACACGGAGAGAATTGTAGTCATGGAGGGCAATTCCTTCAAGAGAGACGCCATTTTCGGGCTGTGAAAAACGATGGGATAGAGCAGGTAGAAAGGTTAAGAGAAGCCTGATCACTTGGATGACACACAAAAGGGCAATGATCTTAAATAAAGACCGATAAAGACCGAATCGAGGATAGCGACAACTCAGTGGAATTGTCCAGGAAAATCAACGGGAGGCAACAATTTCTTGGGTTTGCATACGTGTCATAAGATAAGTGCTTCTTTTTCTTGTTTTTTAATTTGACCTTATCTATTGCGAGGGAGACCTGACATCTGCAGTGCTCTCTGTTCGGAGAAACCTGTTAGAACATGCGAGGAAAAGAGAAGTCGAATACCTGCGAAAAAGACAATTAAATTCCCACTTGAATCACGTGGCCAGAACCTTCCTCTCTGAACACGAGGGAGTCTCCTTCAAATCTAGACTAGAGTCTAGTTTGATTGTTACTGTATTTCTTTTCAATTTTTACTGTATTTTGGAGCCATATAATGTATAAAATCAATGTTTAATGGT
Source organism: Salix exigua (assembly GCA_032356905.1). Taxonomy (NCBI): domain Eukaryota; kingdom Viridiplantae; phylum Streptophyta; class Magnoliopsida; order Malpighiales; family Salicaceae; genus Salix; species Salix exigua. The sequence goes on along the minus strand of CM063594.1, from coordinate 5,665,591 downwards.
TTATACCTCGCTAGTTCAACTGTTACTGCGTTATATCTTAAATGTTACCGTATGTTGAAAAATGTATTTTATCTCAAATGTTTCTGTATTTTGTTTAAATGTTACTGTATATTTAGTTCTTCTAAATGATTTTTACCATTGTAATACACATAAATAAAAAATATATATCTATACTATTCAAAAAGTTATTCTTAGAGTCAGTGAGTGTGATTGCGGTAATTTTTCAAAGTATTTATAGTGCCGAAATACATCAAAACTATGTTTTTTTTATTTTTTAAAAATAAATTTTTAAATCAGCATATCAAAATGATCTAAAACACATAAAAACATATTCATTTAAAATAAAAAAAATTTAAATTTCAACAAAAAAACCGGTGGGATTGCAATGACAAACAGACACTTATCAATTTAATTTTCTAAAATAAAATTTTGCCTTGGAGTTGGTCTAACGAGTTTTTGGATCTGCTCCTCCAACGTGGATCAAATTTATTTTTATGTAAGATAAACAAAATGTTCAGAAAAAAAAAGAAAAAAAGAAACAACTTCGTTGAATAATCTCATAAAAACAAAAACTTTTTGATAAAAGAGTGACTTCAGCCTACCCATATTATTAACAATCTAATATTGAATAAATAAAATTAAATAAAAAACAAAAAATAAATAATTGATTAAACTAGGTTAACTCGTAAATTTCATAAACATGAATATAAGGAAAGAAACCAAGATCTTAATATTATTGTTGGGAATGAAAGTCATGTTAATTTTATTTTTAAAGTCAACAAAGCAATTTTACTCTTTTGAAAAGAGAAAAAAAAAATAACACCTCTGTTTGAAAGTCATTCAATGTTTTTGCTCTAAGATTAAATTAGTCATTTCACAATACATAAAAAACAAAATCGCTAACCTAACCCACATAACTTGTTAAAGGTAAACTATATTATAATAAATAAAAAATCATTTTACCTTCCACCCTTCCACCATCTAGTTAAACTAAAGTATATTTTGGACAAGGAGCAGGTTCATCGTACTATTATTATTTGTTTATAATAAGATGTCCGGATGAGCTTACAATTACGTTAAACACAATGCATCACTTGCACTATTAATACAATAATGGAACACGAAATGAACACGTAGTATAGTAATCCTGTCGAGATGTGGCCGGAGCGATCATTTCGAAACTACAGTTTCTGCTACTGATCAGAACTACAATAATGCACGCATAAGCATGCAGACCCGATAGTTTATTAAATAGGCACAGATGTTCTGTAAGATTCTCATTGGAGAACAACTGGGACCCGCTTTTGTTTTTTTTACAGTAGCTCGGGTGGAGTTGTTTCTTACAAACTTTGCATAATTGAAGAAGAAATTAAAAAAATCCATTGATTATGATATTGAAAGTAGCACGTCGATATTCTCAACACAACAACCTTGTGAAATTTGAAAATAAATGCCAGCATGGTATTGGCCGGATTGTCAGAAAATGAGTTTGTGTTCCTCACACTCTAGGTTAAGCCTTGTCGATTACGTTTATCACCTCCGCGGTACCTTACCTATTCATTACGTTTGTCACCTCCGCGGTACCTTACCTATTCATTGAACATATTCGAGTGAACCCAGAGATTAGTTATGGTACGCGCAAGCTGGCCCGAACACCCCGTTTATAAAAAAAATAAAAATGAAAAGAAATAAATTAAACTTCAATTGAAAGTGCTGTTTTACAGATTTGTTTTGTTTCAATTATGATATATTTTTTTTAATAATAATAAATTCCCACTTTCGCTACTTTTAATATGAAAAAAAAAAAACTCGACACGATCAGCCAAGAAGTCTAGAACAAAACATCCTCGGAACTATTATGTTGATTCTTACTTTTGATTTGCTTCCATTTCACAAGATTCTCACGCGGATGAATTAACGAGGGTCATTATCACTGCAATTACATCATAATTCCAGGAGCAGAATAAATAAATAAACAAGAAACCGAACCTCATCTGCCATCTCACAAAATTGAAAAGGCTACGACTACCACTTCCCAAGCAGATGCCACTCATTCTCGTATAAATACACCAGCTCTCTACGGTCTAGTTAAATACACATGCTTGCCATGTGAGGACCGAAGTCTTTCACCTTCCAAATCTAACTTAGCTCATAACAAGGCTCATGTTGCTTTTGCTGTAGCTCGCAAATTTTACAGGGAGCATAGCTCTTTTACCTTCTTGATCAATGAAGCCCATCTGTATATTCAGCTTGCTGTGGTTCTTGCTGGGGTTCCAAATCTTTTAGCAACCTCGGCCTCAGACAATGTATCCCATAGCTGCGGGATTCCAGTGACATAAATTAGAATAAAATCTACCATACAAACCTCCTCAAAGATATGCGCTACAATAAAAAGAATGAAAAAGATGGGGGTTTAAACTCACTTCCAATTTCCCCTTGGAGCCCCCAATTGCGAGCAGAAAAGGGTTGTCCTCCGAGAAAGAAACAGAAAAGACGGCTCCCTGAAAACATTCAGAGCAGTGTGATGATCCGACCCATGCTCGCATCTAAAAACATGCTTAAACTTTTTTATTGCAAAAGATCTGAGGAAAGTTATGATCACATACTGCTTTAGGATTCTTGGATACTAAACATGAGGGTTGGTTGTTGGACAGATCCCAGAGTTTTACCTGCAGAAACATTCAGCAGAAGATTGAACTATATGAACCATTGATAAATTCTACTTTGGATGACCAAAAAGAGGTAGAAAATAAACTAATGACTTTACCATTTTATCTGTTGATCCAGTAGCAAGAAGCTGTCAAACACGGCACAAGGTTAGTGAAGTTGATAGTCTAAACATCTAACTAAAACTGAGGTTTAGAATATGAAAATGAAGATATTACATTAGGTGCTGAAGGATTATAAGAGATTGTGCAAACAGCTTTGTCATGAGCATGCAGGGTAAAACTTGGCTTAAGGTCAGTAGCTGATCCAGGCTTTGCAGCCCGGATGTCAAAACCTTGAACTGTACCATCTTCAAGACTCACCTACAATGATAACTCAGCATTTTAGAGCATATTTCAGTGCCTTGCAAATCAAACACTGCATACACCTATCATGTATTTAAAACCTAGAAACAATATCATGTATTTAAAACCTAGAAACAATGTTCCACTCTGTTTCTTTGTCAATAAGAAATAGAGCAAACTCAAAAATAGGTAGGGAAAACCATAAATAGAATGATGAAGCACACACCACAAATAAATGCTTATCATGCGGATCCCATGCCAAGCTTTCAACATCAGCTGTGACCGACCACTTGAAACCAGGATCTGAAGGCACCCTTCCATCCTTCTGAAGAGCACAAGGGTAACAACATCAAGACTAAGCAAACTCTTAATTACCATGACCACTGAAAGACAACTTTCACATGGCAGTGATCTTATAAGGTATAGTGACAATACAAATCTATAGACATCAGACTATGCAAGCTCTGTGTTACCATGACTACTGAATGATCAAAAGATCCACTGAGAAGAACTTGTGGCTCATGATGATTCCATGCTACTGCTTGAACCTGTCAGCATTGGTGTGAAAAGAAGAAAGTAAACCAGATCAACAAGCTAATAACACAAGTACCCATGGTTTTTATATCTACTATATTTAAATTGAACCATAAGACACAGCATATTGATGTGTGTTCATTACATTGGCTAATACAAACAGATTCTATGACTGAGAGCTGAAAATATTCCAAAAACCCTACTCTTATCATTCCGACAAATCTTGGTAGACTAAATTGTTTTATGAAGAAAGACAACTCACACATTGTACAACAGTCAGATAAAAAGAAGGTACTCAACTTTCATTTGTTTTCTTTATCATTATTAGAATTTCCTTAACAAGTGTTTAGCTTTATGACTAAGGAATAATGACAAGTTATTCAATCACTAGCACGATGTCTTGCATGGTTCAGCAGCATGTCTTGCAACGTTTATGTGCATTACAATCTGCATGGTTGTCCTTGGGTTGAGGACACTGATAGGTCAGCACTAATGAGTGAACAGTTGTAATATCCTAATGAATGCTACCCAAATAACAAATGAATCTGGCTTGGTTCACTGTCCAAATTATATGAAAGAATAATGTGAGGCTAAATTCTTGCCTTGTCTGTATGATGCTCCATGGTAATGTCACATTTTCCAGCATCCACATCCCAAATTTTGACTTGTCTGTCAGCACTGGCACTAGCAAGGATGTTCCTGTATTTATTTCAATACTTATTAGCTATCAGAGAAGTTCATCTGCATTAGCACATAGACAGAACTAGATCGTAAGTGATTCCCCATACCTGAAATGCTTGTTCCAAGCAAGACCAAGGACAGAATCAGTGTGACTCCCTTCCTTGTATTTAATTGATGCCTGACAAAAGAAGTTGCAGGACTAGTGAGAACAAACAAGAAGAAAAATAATCATATTGTATCAAGCCATATCACATTATGCCTGGGTTTTGAAATGACGCTGCTGCTCAGGATGGAGTGGTAACATCAAGGAAAAGCTAAAATCAATATAACACAATAACAGTGTTATCCATGACACTGTAGAAATAAATCATAGAAACAAGATCCAAAATCAAGGTACAAGAACAACCATTAAGTTGGCCATTTCCACGATGTTTCAGGGTGATTCTTATATAATAAAAGATGTGAGAGGAGGGCCTAGCATGGTGCAGCCCATCCAGCTTATTGAAGTATGTTTTTTATTAAAAAGGAAGGGGAGAAAAAGAAGAAAAAAAGAGTATTTTTTTCCTTGCCATGGCTGGCCCACTTGTTCGCACATGTGGCAGGCATATCTAAACACCTGCCAATTATGGACATCTCTATAAAGGTGTCAATGCTTTTCTGAAGCTACCTTATTTCTGAATCTCCCTAAGATAAGATAAGCATGAAGAAAAATTCAAGAACTCCATTTCATCATTGATGTCAGCTTGAGCAGATAATTGTGAAGAAAACTCATGGATCTCAATCACACAAAGATGACTTAAATGAATGCCAATGAACCACAAAATTTAACTTCATTCCTTTTCCTCATATATAGCCTTTTGGACACATAAAAAAATGTGCAAAGAACATTAACCAAATTTCAAGAACAAATAAAAAACACCATGGTTATTTCATTGTCTTGTATTTTCCAAAATAAAAAATAAATATGATTCAATTCTGAAAATTAAAGAAACTCTAGAAACACCTTTTTCCCTTTCTTCTTCTTCTTCTTCTCTTTAATGCCACCCAATACCACGGCTGGTTGCACTTCATCAATCTGAGAACAGCATAAAATGTTAAGAGATTCTAAAACAATCCCTGCCTTTAAAAGTCAATGTATTGTAATTTTATGAGATGTTCCGCATACAATGTCAAGGTCCCATATTTCAATGGCAGGTTCCATTGACCCAACAGCTATAAAATTCCCTGCAAAAACACAAAAATCCTTATCTCAAAAGAGGTAGTAAGGCATACACTTCTGCAAGAAAACCAAACCTCATGCGCCATTTTTTAATTTCAATGCTACATCAAGACCAGATGTCTCCAAAATTGGAGGTGTGAGCCTATATAAGGGAATATACCAGAGAACTTGCAATCTGGAAGAAGAACAAGTTCCACGCAGACAGTGTAAAAGCTATCATACCTTTTTCGCCCCCTTTTAGTGGGCAATCAAGCCATGCTGTGCAAAGGGGAAATGCTGAAAGGGGAACCTCATGGTGAACGTATATGTTTGAATCACCATCACTTGTTTCATCCAATATCCAAACCTGCATGCACAATTGGCACTTCATGTCAGAAGAGAGAGAGGGAGAGAATTGCAGAGTTTGCCGACTAACAATTGCATGCCTCAAGGTTACTAAATTCATCCTTGTTGCATGCACAAACAATGACTGCATCCTTTGGTTTGATAGCCATGTCCTCAAGGTCTTCAGAATCATCATCCTGAAAGAGTCAGTGCAAAAATTAGTAACCAAATACCATGAGAAGTCAGATACAGCATAACAAAGTAGTCAGACTTACATCTTCATCCTTGATGTACGGGTCCATGCTATTACTTGGGTAATAAAGGTCCCCAAGTCCTGTGCTGAACAGCTCAATACCTGTGTGACCAGATGCATCTTTAGTTGCACATCCAATGTGAATTAAATTCAAGGCATGTGACCAGAAGTGATGTAAAATCAAAAGGAAAAAAAATAGCTGAAAAAGTATTTATGCAAGTGATTGTTATTCACTGGTTAAATAATTCCCTCAATGATTCAAAAATTCATGAGTGCTCTTATCAGTAGAGATCGATACTTTTACAATCCATCCTAACCTCCCAAACTAAACCCGCATGGCGACCAGTGACCCCCTTATTTTCTACAAAATGTATCAGATAAAAAAAGTACATAAAAGAAAAGGCAAAAGAAAAATGGATTCTTTGTAGGTGCATAATTACCATCCTCCTCATCATCATACTTGTCCATATCAAGTTCCTGAAGACCACCTGCTATGTCATCAAGTTTGGTCTCTGACTTGTGAACTTTTGAACTTCTGCCAAGTGCATTTGCTACAGCTAATGCTTGGCTTACTTCACCGGTCTGCTTGGCAGCATCAACATCCATTTCCTGGTCACCTTCCTCGCTGCCACTATCCTCTCCACTGGACAAAACAAAAGAATCACAATGATCAACGACCCAAAAATTTGACAGTATAACTAGAACACGGTGGTTGACACAACAGTCATGTTAAACCCAGGTCCATAAAATATAAGCAGTAATCACAAAAAACAGAACCGGAAATTGATGGTTTCATCACGCAAACATGCACAACCAATTATCAATTTGCATAAGTTGAAGAATGATACAGCCCAATACAATACTAGAGCACCTCCAAGTTCACATAACCCATATATCCATTCACCCTTCGTAACCAAATCACACAATACTATAAAATCAGCAACTCCTAGTTTTAAACTATGCTATTGTAGTTCTCAACTAATCAGCATTACAATACCCCATTAAGCCTACTTCTCCCATTCCATTACTAACAGCATTGAAAACACACAAAGTGAATGACACAGCAAACCGTATAGCTAAACAAAAAAATCGTATATTCAACAATTAGTAGCTATCAAAACACAGAAAGATGTTAACTTTTTTTAAAGAAAAAGGGAGAAAATAGTAGATTACCTTCTCTCTAAGACACCAGCTTTGATCAACTCTTCAATTTCCTCTTTTGAAGGTGGGTCTGCTACACTCGGTACAGACTTTGCAACCCCTTTGGGTACCCATGAAACTGCTGCTATCATTATTCTTCTTCAAAGCTCGATTTTTTTTGTCCTTCTCTTATTAATCAACATGCAACAGAATAAATAAGAAAAACGAACAAATTTTGAGTTCAGGAGCAAATCAATTGAGAATGGAAGCTGATTGATTGATAAGTACCTTGTTGGTTATATGTTAATGAGTGAAAGAATTTTGCTTGTGGGTTTTATGCTGGAGGATGAACCGTTTCAAGCGTTGCAGTTTATATTATATTTGTAGCCTAAAACCCTAATTGCAGGATATTATCGGGTGCAGCAGGGTTTATTGAATGTGTTAGATGTAAGGCTACTTCAGGCTGTACCTTTGACCTGTTAGGCTGTTGACTTCAGGTGTCAATTCAGCCTATAAATTCGGAAGATAAAATCACAATTTAATCCCAAACAGATGTACCTATTTTCAATGATATCTCAAACTTGTAAATTTTATCAATTAAGCTCTAGATATTTCCTCCATTTATCAATTGCAACCTTTTGTATATTTTTTTAATAGTTTAATTCTAATGTGTGTATTTTATGCACTGAAATGACGTGGATTTTAAAAACAATGATTAAAAAAATAGTGAACTCACACATTTATGATCTAAAATAGTGTAAACTAGCTAAATGTCAGCACTACGTTGTGGGCGAACAAATAATTTTTACAGTTGTTGAGATTAAAATATAATATTTTAACATGTAAAGTTTGATATACTGAAAGGGATCAACATCCTCTATTACATTAACAGTCATATCGAAGTCTTAACGTCTAAAATTATAATCACTATTACTATCAAAACAATAAATATTATTCAACAAATCTGAGAGAGAAACAAAAAAATATCAATAAAAAAGCACGTTGGAACAAAACCTAAAACTATTATTATTAATAATAATAATATTATTATTGCTTTAATAAACGGGAAGAAAATGAAATTAAATGAAAGGCTAAAAAAAAACTTAAAAACATTAACAAAAGAGCAAATAAAATAAATGAAAAAAAATAAAAATTATTGACTGGGAAAAAAATCATTTGACTTGAAAATCAAAAAAAATTTATCACACTACGTTGCGGGCTGAGTAAGCAGTTTTTATAATTGTTGGGATGAAAGAAATTAATAGAATATGTTGGTCCATAATTAAAATATAATATTTATATATACAAAATTCAATATAACAAAACAGATCACCACACCCTATTATAAAAACAACAACATCGAAGTCTTTACATATAAAATTATCATTATTATTACTATCAAAACAATAAAGATTATCAAATTGTCCCAAGAGAAAAAACACTGAAAAACATTAATAAAATAGTAAGTCAAGAAAATAACTGAAATTATTATTATTATTATTATTATTATTATTGTTATTATTGTTATTGTTATTATTATCGCGTGAATAATGAAAAAAAAAGAAAAACTAAAAAAATCATAATAATTTTAACAGAAAATCAAGCAAAAAAATAAAATAAATTTTATGAGGTAAAAAAATCCATTTGATTTGAAAATAATAATAATAAAACAATAAAAGAAAGAACACATAAAATAAATGAAAAAAATAAAAGACTAAAAACCAATTATTATCGAAAAAACTAATTATTAATAAATAAATAAATAAATTTTACTATCAAATCAGTTCAAAGCAATTAATTGAAATCTGAATCACGTCCCACACCTTTATCTATAATTTACAACACTCATTTGAATTACTTTGACAGGTCAATCACAACAAAGAACTTCTTGACAGCAGTTAAAGGTGGATGAACGCTTGTGAAACACGGATGAGAAATGGCTAATCTACCGTGCTAACGTAAGATCCTCTTTTAGTATATGTTAATTTGAAGAAAAAAAGAAAATGTTCAAAACATGAAAGAAAATACTTGTACGACAAATTTTAAAACTGATAAAAATTAATAAATTTGAAAATTCATTGAAAATGAATATAAAATAGTTTAATTTGAAATTTCATTCACCCTATTCATTTAAACAAGCACAATTTTAAACACATATTTTAAAAAATTGGTCCAGAAATATCTTGTAATATCAATATTTAAAATAAAAGATGCTAACTTGATTTTTTTAAGGATATTAATTTGAATTAAAAATTGTATTCTTGTTTTTTTTCCTCAATAATTTATAAATTAAAGATAAATAGTCAAAATTGACAATTCAATTTATTCATAAAAATATTCTACGTAATAACTGAATTCAATTATACATAGTTTAATATTTTATTTTAACATAGAAATTATAAGAGTTTATCAATTAAAAAAATAAATTCAATATGCAATTTAATTTAAAACAAGGTGTAGTTAATTTATTGTGTTTGCTTTGCTTTCGAAATCCAACACCTTTTTTTAAAAATTCAATTGATTCCTTAGTTTAAAGTAAACTTTAATATTAATAAATATAGAGAATTTTAACTTATAAAAGAACCTTACTTACCCAAATGTAAATTAAGTAAAATTTATTATTATGATCAATACAAACTCGTTATTTGCACTGTGAGTCAGAAATGACTTGATAGTTGATACTAGTTTTACACATTAACAGTAAATCATTTTTTTAATGCCCTTGAGTTAAAATAGGATTTTTTTTTAAATTTTTGTTGGCTTTTGTTTTAAGTTTTCCTATATTCTTTTATTTATTTATCATCACAACTTCAGCTATTGAGGTGACTAAATTTTAGTGGAGGCCTAGTTATAAATATCACAGTATTGATTTTTTTTTTAAAATTTCAATTCAGTTACCGTGTCAAATTTTAATTTAAAGCAAATAAAAAAATAAAATCAAAATTATTTGTTTTCAAAAAAACTTTTGAAATAAAAAAAAATGCTTAAAAATTTGAGATTCAGAAATTGATTTGAATATAGTTTTTTAGTACTTAATAAAATTTATTAACCTGATATATTTTGGTGATTTTATTAATTACAGAAAATATATTTTAAAAAAATCGAAATAATATTATTTTAATAAAATAATTAATTATATTAATTAGTTCAACAAGATCTTTTCCAAGGGAATTCCCAAGTTAGCCCCGACAACTATCTGTGCACGAGCCACCCATACCCCCAAAGGCCTCACATCTTAAGACAAGTCGTTCATATCCGAATGTCTAGTCGTTGACCACGCTGAACAGGAGAGAGGAGAGAAGCAAAGTTAAGAGGAGGAAGGCCATGATTGTAATGTAAAAAATATTTTGAGAAGATGATGCAGAGTCAACGACACCTTTTAGTAGAATCTTTACCCTGTTCATGCATAGTAATAATAGTAACTGGTATGTTTCCTTTTTAATTACTAAAATATAATCATTAGATCCACTGCTGTTCTCGCATTTTATTTTTTCTTTGTTGTTACTTCGATTTCAATTTTGTTTCAGTTGTCGTTGCACAAGTGCTTGTTGGCGTTTCATCGGTTGCTGTCCCGAGCTCTAACTGTTACGCTCTCGATAATTCGAGTCGAATTGTTGATTTTGTATCCTACACTGACATTGTTTTAAATTACGTTGGAAAGAGAGCATGTTGTTTTCTCGAGTTTTTGTTGTTGTTTCCTTAAGATGTTAATTTTTTAGAGCAGTTGGATTGGACATTTTTTTGAGTATGAAGGAAAGGTAGTTTCGTTTTCAATTGAGAATCTGAAGACTTTTTTTTTTAATTTTTTTTTCTGGTTATAATCTGTACTGTGATGCAGGACACGGACGTAGTGATTCGGTTTTGCAAAGACGTGGAGACTAGATCCCAAACGGTAGTAGTCTATAACAAATTATTTTTTTCTGTAACACCATTTTATTTTAAGAAAAAAATTGTTATGAAGATTTAGTATAAGTGATGATTTAAGTAAACTACTGGTGGCGTAAAAGATTGGATGATGTATAGGGAGGAATTGCATCTTGCGTTAAGATACTGTGTCAAGTGATCTTTATTTTTACTTCCACCAATTGCACAACTTGCGAAACTTGACCGATTATGCCACTGAAGCACAAATTTTAAACTGCACATGCAATTTAGTTTGCAATATAATTTTTCTGTGATGCAATCGTGGTTTATATTCTAGTGTATTTTGCTTGCATATTGTGCAGGGATATGTGGACTTTGGCCAATTTAATAATTTCAACCATTTTGTTGCTGGCTCAGGAGGTGTTGATTTTGTTCAGGTAAGGTCTTTGCTTGTAAATTATGTTCTGAACTTTGTTGATGATGACATTATGCTCTATCTTTACCCTGCTCCTTTTCCTTAATGGGTACATCATATTTGTCAGATAAGAAGTATTTTATATTTTAGAGTCCTTAAGGGGGGTGGGTGGGGGGTGAAGATGATAATACAATACAAGAGAATGATTCTTGGCAATCCATCTTTCTGATTGATGATGCTGAACGAAATAAATACTTTTTAATGGTTGGTTGACTAATTTCTATTTATCAATAATGCTATTCTCAGCTTTGTGTTGTTAGCTGATTTCTAGAATTCAAAATCCAATTGTCTGAATTACCTTTTTCTTTAGGGGTATTACAATGGTGACTTACTGAATTGCGAGCAAAGTTATGACAAACTGGGACGTACAGCTCAGGTCAGTTGTGATGATGTTTCTTTTCTTATTTCATAGCTCAGCACCCCCACCATAAATAAAAGAAAGTTAAATGATCATTGTGAAAAACTTGTGTTTGTAACATGTATTTGTAAATTTGTTTATTTATTGTAGCTTTGCATTCAATAGTGATATTGTATTCATATTATCTTAATAAATTTCTCTCTTTTCCAATCTCAGGTGAATATTATATGTGGCAGCTGTTCAAATGGACAGTGTAAAGGTTTGTGAATGTTTCATACATGTGTTTCAACATCCCGTTGCTTCATGGCAATCTTGAAACTGTAAAGTGTTGGTTTTGCTCATCATTTCTTTATTTTGTTGCAAGGAAGCATAATTCATTAATAATAAACAATAAAAAACCTAGAAATTCTGTGGAAAATAAAGACTAATAATGGCAGTCAAAATTCTAGAAAATGTTTGTTTGAAGAAGGTTAATGCACCCTTGGAGTAGGTTTTGTAAATTCACAAAACGCTTAATGGATTATTTTATTTGACATCGTTAATTACTGGTGCACATATTGTGGGGCTGAATGTGTATCCTATACACTGCAATCTGCCATTTATTTATTTCTTACGCTTTGCTTGATGGATTCCTTTTGGAACACCCTATATGACTGAAAATAATATAAAGATTAAACTCACAATTGCTTTTAAGATTGTAGCATACTGCTTATTTGTTTCCAGACTCTATTTCCTTGGGACAACTCTTTCAATGATTGGCTGATCTTGGAGTGCATTGTTTTTGTTGTTCTTTCTACCTGTCTTTGTGATTTTTGTGTTTCTGCGTCTCTGTTGCATTGCTTGACATTCAAAAACACTGTGCCATTAATTAGAGACTGGTTTCATCAATCTTTTTTTTTTGTCTCATTTCAGGTGAACTTGGATGCATATGCAATGTTACCCAGGAGTCAAGTTGCAGGTCTCTTCCAATAATACTTTGACTTTCATTTTATTCCGCATAAATCCTTTTCGTACTGTACTCTGGAGTTAGTTTCTAGTTTACGATCCTGTGAACAACTACATTTTGATATGGTTACATCAATTATTGTGAACTTAATATGCTGAAGATGCGTGGAATTGAACTATAAGAGCCTTGATATTGAATTTCAAGGGTTCTAGGTGCAGAATTGTGTGTGGTCATGTGGGTAAAAAATTTTCAGTAGGATGTTCTGACTTGTTTCACTGAGTGGGAGTGGAAATTTCCGCTGTTTTTTTTTATTGACAAAATTCATGTAAATGTAAGTAGGATAACTACCCCAGTAGTCAGAGAGGTAGGAAACTATGAAATTCAAGAAGTAAACACAAAAAGTAAGAGAATTTCATTTCAATTGTTCTGTCTGTCTGTAATTCTATATTATTACATCTTCACTTTCTGGTGGAGTAAGTTTCAACCAAAGCACATGTTTGTACACTGAAACTTTCCAAGTAATATCAATTATTTTATTTCAAGGCAATAATAAGGTCATATCAGAAAGGTTAAGTATGAGGCTGTCTTTGTCCATGAGATGTGTAATATAAGCAAACAGTAATTGTTTTTTTCCTTTTCGGTGATTGAACTGTCACTTGTCTCCCATTTTAGGGGAAGTCAAATGCACAAGCTCCTTAAAGGGGGAGTATTTCTAACAATTGAGCTATAGAGCTTGATTGGTTAGCAGGTAGTATTTGTTGACAAAATTGAACAATTTCAAAGTGTCAGGTACTGAATTTTGACCATAAATGTCACATTTTCAAGATATAAAGAAGAATTGCAAATTCTTCACAGAGAAGACCTTTAGATAGCTGTCAAAATTTGGAGATGGAGAGTTTTAAATCATGAGTGATTGACTGGTTTTTTTAGAGAAAAGTCAAGTAAATCATTGGCTGTGCTGTCAGTAAATAATAAATAATCAAGATCTACCTACCATTTCTCATTTGGCCTTCTACGACCTTTTGAAGAGAGAGGTGAAATCTTTCAAGTCTCCTTGTTAAACATCTTGAAGAAAGTGCATGGGCCCCCTGTGCTCCACCACATCAAAAGGGACATGGAAGCTATAACTTTGTGCACAAAAATTTATCTGAAAGACTGCTTGTTGATTAATGATTATTACTTTGAGGAAAAACTTGATGGAAAGGGAATGATTGGGTATGAAATGTTCAAATTGCTTGTGGTGTCTGGAATTGCGATTATGTTGTAAATTAACTAGCATTTGAGATTCCCTTTTCTTTTTCTAATTTTCCAAGTCATTAGTTGAACTGTTGAGTCACTTCTCTAAATGTGTGGCTATTTTCCCACTGTCAGCGTTTTTGTTGAACTTGCAATTCCATGTGAGAAACCTGGTCCTCGGGCATTTGAGGGCTTCACCGTTGGATTTCATCCACGATCATGGGAAATTGTAAGAAGCCATGCTTTTACTGTTGATGAATGCAACAAAAGAGAACCTTTGTGGAAGTTTCACTTCTTTCATAAAATTGTAGGTTTACAATGGAATGACTCAGCTAGGCTATGAAAAGTCTCACCATGAATTTAGGTAAAAGATCTGTCCATTGAATGGTGAAGTTTTGTCTTTTTATTCCAGTGTAGCAAAAGCTTTTGCTCCATTTACTGAAAAAACACTCGCATTATTCTGACCAATGATATGTTTTCTCATTTTGCAGCTTTGCAACTGAACAAACTCAAGTAACCCTTTATATGACTGCAATTGCTTCCCTTTCCACTTTGGTGCGGAAGCCTATGATTCAGGTACTACCTGTCAGTTCCATGGATTAAAAGCTGATATTCGTAGTTGTATGATGTATCCACTTATGTGTCTGATATTTTTTCATTGATTGCTGTCTCAGATTCTTCCAGAGAAAGGCCTGAAGGTGACGTTGTCAGGTTCAGGGGCGACTGGAAATCCTCCTACAACCTTGACACCTACATTGTTAAATGTTGAGTGGACTTGTATGTTTACCACCCTTTTTGCATTTTCATTGATATCACTTTTATTTAATAATCTTCGAACACTAGAATTGTGCATTTTGAAGGTCAAGAGGCTCGCGATACTCCATATGAAGTTAATGTCACGATACCGATAGAGGGTTATGAGCCCATTCAGTTTTTCCTTACCAAAATTTGTGGTAAGGTCATATTGCTGTTGGAGCAAGCCAAGCTTTCCTGAGATGTGTGGTTTTCTTAATTTCTCTCCAATATACCATTTGAATGATCCCATAGATGACATATGCTTTTCTAAACATGTTTGGTCATGTCAGAACTTGTATCATTCTCTGATGGCAGTAACAAATTTTCAGAGACATTGTTTGAGTGATGCCAAACGTCAACAAGTTTCTGTGCCAATACCCACTAAAAATGTGCCGGTGTTTGACTTTAGTTTCAATGCCTGCTTGCTTCCTGTGTAACAAACTGGTTGTCTGTTCAAATTTTGCAGAACATAGGCAGGATCAAAGAGGAGATTCTACAAGAGGATGGGCTATCTTTGGAATCATATCTTGCATGTATGACAATTCAATGATTTCTCCATCTTAAGTGTCAAGAGAAAATTTCAAGTAGATTTTGTATGGGCTATATTTAGAATCTATCTTGCTTTAAGTCGATTTAACATTCTTCATCTCCTTCAGTGACTGATAAGGAAAGAAATTATATGTCCTCATTGGCATGCTATTGGTTCTTATGGGTGTTTTTCTATCCATTCTGAATTTTGACGACTGAACACATTGGCATGGAACAGATTCATTGTTACGTCAACTCTGTTTTGTGTTGGGGGATTCATTTACAAAACACGCATGGAACGCCTGGTAGGCCTCTTTGCTTTCCTTTCCAGCATGAGATAATCTATAGATTCTGATTCTCTTCACAATAGCTGTGAAATAATATACATCTATATTTACTCATTGATTTATTGTTTGAATTCAGCATGGGATTGATGCATTGCCAGGCATGACATATTTGACTGCATGTTTAGAAACTGTAAGTTCACATAACTTTTCTGGCTAATTATGTTATTTGATTTTTACTTTTAAACTATGGTCTATAATGAGCGGACTTGATAAGACTTTCACGTAAGCGATAAGGGGTCTGTGAACAGGCCAGCCGGCTGAAGTTCATCGAGTGGGTGAAAAATCTGTATGGTCATTGCATATGTATAGTCTTCCTAGCAGCTAATTTGCTTTTCTGAAAAATAGGCAAGTGGAGTAGGTAATGGCTATTCACGACCAGAAGAGAATGCCAGTGGCTATGCTAGTGAAGCTTCCTGGGAACAGCCATCAGCTACAGCTCAGGGAACAAGGAAGCAAAGCACACGAAACTACGGTTCCATTTAAGGCTTGCAGGCATCGGCTTCAGTCAGGGAACATGGAGACCAGGCAATAGAAAGTATTTTTGAGTTATAGGTAATTGTACCCTTTTTTAACCATTACTTTAGAACCATCATCTGCAATTTTTGTGTGCATCAACACGAGATAGTAGAGAATTTTATACGATGTATCACAAGAGCTTGTTGAGGGTTCAAATTAACAATAAGCATTTATCGTGAGTTTCAAGTGCTTCCAGTTTATTACATCTCATTCTTGATCTTAGAATCACCTCATCATTCTTCCAAGACTTGCCTCTCTGATGACATATTTTTTACTGATCTGGAATAAAACATTTGCTAATTGCTGTGGAAATTCACTTTTCTGTAGATCCTGGTTACAATATATGGGTG
This sequence comes from Salix exigua, assembly GCA_032356905.1. Classification (NCBI taxonomy): domain Eukaryota; kingdom Viridiplantae; phylum Streptophyta; class Magnoliopsida; order Malpighiales; family Salicaceae; genus Salix; species Salix exigua. The sequence goes on along the minus strand of CM063594.1, from coordinate 5,649,014 downwards.
GTATCAAGTCACCGACCGCGCGGATGTAGGATGAAGTGCTAGACAAGACAAGCAAGGATGTCAAAAATGTTTTTTTTTTTATACATATAAAATTACAAGTATTTTTTCTTAATTAATTTATATATTGACATTTCAAGCCAAGTGATAAATATAATTATACTTGTAAAAATATGATACTATTCTTGATGGAAAATTTTAATTATATTAAAATCTGATAGAGAAAGAGTCAATGATATTATAATTAATGATAATATAAATAAAATAAGAGATATAAATAATAAAAATTATGGCAGAAAATAAAAATATTTTAGAATAAAACTTTCATTACAAGAGGAAATCTGGAAAAAAAAAACGAGGTAACTGACTCATTGGATTCTGGGAAGATCTTGAAATGGTCAACTAGTTATTCTTGCAAAACCAAGGGAATCACTCATCTTGCATAGATTTTCTGTTAATTTTATAAACTTGTAAAGTCGATTTGATTTTATTGATTTCTTATTGCGAGTCTAATTTTACTAGTTAATTTGTGATTTTAACAACAATTTATAAGCGTTTGAGAGTAAATAATCAATTAGGAATTGTTTAACCCACCGTGGGTTGACTCAGCAAGACAATTATGACATGCAATTTGATATTTATTTTGGGATGAATTTTAAATTAATGTAAATGTAAATTGACTTGGTCAAATATAATCAATTTTTGATTGGTGGGTTAACATCTGCCTCGCTCCACGAGTCAAAACTTGTTTTATTTAAAAAATAAAAAACTATTTTATTAACTATTTTTAAAAACAAGATCTTTGGAATACTATGAATTAATTAAGTTAATTTTCTCAACTTAGGTTTGAGGCAAGGGGAGACCGGGTTTAAAAATTTGGTGCGTATGGTATCTTTCCATATCAAGGGAAAACGTGATTACAGGGTATCAAGAAACACAAGGAAACATTCAAACACAAACCAAATCTTTACTCGGCGGTTTTGAGATCAAATCATGGATTTTATATTTTCTTTTGAACAATATTATGACTACTTGGTCCACTATTTTCAAGTTGCAGCGTGTACAGTCAACTCGGATTTCTTAAACAAAAGGGATTATTGATTGATTCGACAAGCCATGGATCGAGGCAAGAGTTGTTAGGATGAGGAATAGTCAATACTCGGAAAGGGCAAACCAATATTCTCTCCCAGGCCAAGAAGCCATAGAAGGTTGCATGCTTCCAAGAATTACCAACTTTTGGGAGTTGTTGTCCAACCCTAGCAGCACTCTCGGACATTGATGGTCTGATATGATATTCCCATGCTCTATTTTATAGTATTTGCATGCCAACACACACACGGATCACAGAAAAGAGACGAAGGTGCTTTACTAATCTAGATTATTTAAGTCCACAAAAAGATCATACCAGTATGAACACTTAGAACCTTCAGTAGGGTTTGATTTATTCCATCTAATCTCTTATTAACATTCTATTTATAAGCAAATTAACAATAAGAGAAGCTAGCATGCTTGTTACGGATACAGCTTTGGTAATCAGAGGTTGATAGAAACAGTTTGAATATTTCAACCTCTTTTGATGTTTACAGCTAGCTACTGAATTGTTTTCCAGTGGCCTCAGACTATTGATACTATCTTTAGCTGGAATTAACTTGAAGTCAAATGTTTGAGATCATCCATTTTGTCAACAGAGCAGGTGAATCTACCTCTCTTTCCGCGGCATTTCTCATCAATGCTTGTCGTCACATTGGGACTCAAAATTATAAAATACTATGTCATTCGGCCACCCCCAAATCTCCAAACTTGAGTCATGAACGAGGGATTAAAACAAAACTATGCAAGGAAGATGATGATTAGCCCTATCATCTGTGATAATGAAAACATCCTTAAAAATCTGTTTTTTTGCGCATCCGTCAGTTTAGAAAAAGGAGGTTCAGTTACATGCTCACTCTGGTTTTTTTCCACCGCAAAGATTGGAGTTCAAGTTATCAAGGATTGATTTAGATAGGATGTCTATATCAGCACATGATGTCGTACAGACATGGTAGTACCATGCCTTACATAAAACCCATTACAGATTTTAAATGATGATACGAAACTAATGTACTGCAAAGTTGTAAAGATCTAGTTAATGTGACCTAAGAGCTTACTACACGTAAATCAATTTAGGAACTGCTTAGTTGCTTCCTTACAACTTTTGTATCAATTTGACTAATAGAATGAATAGGTAACCACTCTATTTTTTCTTTATTGTTTTTTCCATTGATGAAAAGCTAGTTAGTTACCAACTCCAACCTTTTGTTCCCTCCCTTCCTTCTCTCCCATTATTTCTCAAGGCTATTTCATAAGTCTCCTTCTATAAATACCCTAAGATCATCTAAAGTTCTCTCATCATAGCAACTTTTGAAACTTGATTCATCTTATATTCTTTAGCATTTTTGTGAAGGAGTCTTGGTTTTGTAAGTTATAGTTTAAAAAGATTGAAGCAGTAATGGCTCAGTCTATTAGCATTGTCTTAGTTCTTGCTCTTGCATTTGCTCCTCTTTGCCTTTGTGGCAAGACACCTGGTGGCTACCTTTACCCGCAGTTTTACGATAGGTCATGCCCGAAAGCTCAAGAAATAGTGAACTCCATTGTAGCCAAGGCAGTTGCTAAAGAAGCTCGTATGGCAGCTTCGTTAGTTAGGCTCCATTTTCATGACTGTTTTGTCAAGGTCTATAACTGATTGCTTACTATATGTAACTATGATCATCACTAGCTCTTCTTCCATCATGACTAAAATAATCTACACTGTTGTTAAAATTGCAGGGCTGTGATGCATCAATATTGCTAGACAGCAGTAGAGGCATAATAAGTGAGAAGGGGTCAAATCCAAACAGAAACTCAGCTCGAGGATTTGAAGTGATCGACGAGATTAAATCTGCACTAGAGAAGGAGTGTCCTAAAACTGTTTCCTGTGCTGATATCATGGCTTTGGCTGCAAGAGATTCTACTGTTATTGTAAGTGTTACATAAGAATTAGTCTTGTAATGCTTAGTTAACGAAAACTCCAGGGCTAACCAGATTTTGTTAATGTACACACAGACTGGAGGTCCTAGCTGGGAAGTTCCATTGGGAAGAAGGGACTCTAGAGGTGCAAGTTTGAGTGGTTCTAACAACAATATTCCTGCTCCAAACAACACATTTCAAACAATTCTTACCAAGTTCAAGTTGCAAGGCCTTGGTGTTGTTGACCTTGTAGCACTATCTGGTAAATTAACTCATCCAATGCCCTTCTTTGAGCTTTCGCAAACTATTAATAAGGTCCTTAAGTTCCGAAAACTTTTGTTCAGGGAGCCACACAATTGGAAATGCTCGGTGCACCAGCTTCAGGCAGAGGCTTTACAACCAGTCAGGAAATGGGCAGCCTGATTCCACTCTTCAACAATCATTTGCTGCTCAATTGCGCACCAGGTGCCCCAGATCAGGAGGTGACCAGAACCTGTTTTTCTTGGACTTTGTAAGTCCAACAAAGTTCGACAACAGCTACTTCAATAACATATTGGCTTCAAAGGGACTGTTGAGCTCTGACCAAGTTCTCCTGACAAACAATGAAGCATCAATGGAATTGGTCAAGAAATATGCCGGGAACCAGGAGCTTTTCTTTGAGCAATTTGCCAAGTCCATGGTGAAGATGGGAAATATCTCTCCGTTGACAGGTTACAGGGGAGAGATTAGAAAGAGTTGCAGGAAGATTAATGCTTGAATTGCAGTACCTAGTTAGATCTATGCTTCAAATATGTTGTGTTAAAGTGCATCGTGTCTGTTTCCTGCTCTATGGTCTCGTCTTTCTTAAGTTCTTTCAAACATAAATTTTATGTTTCCATTTTGTTTTGGCTGCTTCCAGTATACTTTCATAAATAACAATCACTTAAGAACCCATCTGCTTACTGTTATTTCTATGGCGATCAGTATACTTTCGATTTCATACTGTGCAAGCTCGTTAATTCCTTTTGGTTGAACTGTTGGATGAGTTCAAAAACACCCTCCAAAGCTAAAGATCGGAACTTTGGTGCTCTCATTGTGCAATCAGTAGCTATATATCTCCATGATTCTCAATAGTTTCTCCATGATTCTCAACAGACTCTTTTAAAAAAAATAAAAAATTAGATTTTCAATTAGGATAAAATCACACAAAACAAAACTTTGAGGAACTACATAGTATTTTGTGTGAGTGTGAATAGTGTTGGGTCCTGTAGTAACCATCCCAATCCATTTATTTTTAGGTAATGTTTTCAAACTCTTTTAAATAACTACGTTAAAATGAACTAAAAGTTATGAAATCAAGAAGAAATCAATTATCTACCAACATTAATAAAAACTAAAGGATGCAGGGCAACTATTGTTCACTGACACCTTCTATAGATTACAATCCATTTAATATTATTTTTTTCTTGATTTTTTCAATTTTTTTAAGAAATTTTTTTATTGTTTTAATTTTTAATATTGAAATGGTTGAACTTTGTAAATTTTTTGACTTTTTATATTGTTAAAGTGACTTGTTATAGTAACATAAGTTGCCTTGATTTATTAGTTTGATAAAAAAAATTATGGAACTTGACTTTGTTATCATTTTTTTATCTGATAAAGCTAAAATAAAATCATGTCATTAAACTTTATAAAATTTATAGACTTATTCACAAGTTTGGTTGGCTGACATGGTTCTAGGTTTGACAGGTTTAATTTATATTTTTGTTAACTTTAGGTAGTGTTTTCTAGTAGAATTTGTTCTACTTTTTCTTATTGATGAGGCGGAACATATAAACTTACAATATACATCCTTCCTAGTTGTCTTTTATTCCATGCATGACTCATTCCAGCAATACTATCCCTTAACAATCGGGATTTACATGACAGCAAGATAGACTTGAATATTACAGCAATACTTTCCTATTCTCTCTTATTTTGTACAGCTCATTCCAACACTCCTCCTCAAGTTGGTGTAGAAATGTCTTTGATACCCAGCTTGTCCAGTGAGCTGTGAAAGTTTTTGTTTGAAACAGCTTTCGTGAGCATGTCTGCAAGTTGGTCCTCTGATTTGACGAAAGGAAATCGAATTACCTTCTCTTCGAGATTATGCTTAATAAATGTCGGTCTATCTCAATGTGCTTTGTTCTGTCATGTTGTATTGGGTTTTGAGATATTGCAATCGCGGCTTTATTATCGCAATATAAATTCATTTCTGAATTTGGTGCAAAACCAATTTCTGAGAGCAAGCGTCTGAGCCACAACAGCTCACAAAGCCCCTTAGCCATACCTCTAAACTCGGCTTCTGCACTTGATAGGGCTACCACCTTTTGTTTTTTACTCCTCCATGTAACCAAGTTGCCTCCGACGAATGTGAAGTATCCTGATGTGGATTTCCTGTCGGTCAAGTTTCCTGCCCAATCTGCATCTGTATAGCCTTCGACATCTAAGTGACCATTCTTAGAAAACATAATCCCCTTTCCCGGAGCTGATTTCAAATATCGAAGAATGCGAACAACTGCATCCATATGATCTTTACGGGGGCAATGCATAAATTGACTAACCGTACTCACCGCATATGAAATATCTGGACGAGTATGAGATAAATAAATTAGCTTACCCACCAGTCGTTGATATCTCTCTTTGTCGGCTGGGGTTTGATCAGGATCCTCCCCAAGTTTCTGATTCTGAATTGTTGGAGTATCTACCGGCTTGCAATCAAGCATTCCAACTTCGGCTAGTAGATCAAGTACATACTTCCGTTGTGATAAAAAGATGCCTCGGTTTGATCTAGCCACTTCTATTCCGAGAAAATATTTGAGTCCACCCAAATTCTTCATTTCAAATTCCATGGCTAAGTGTTTCTCCAGTCTGTAGATTTCTTCTGAATCATCTCCTGTGATTATCATGTCATCCACGTAGATTATTAAGGCAGTTATCTTCCCTTGTCGTCGTTTTAGGAAGAGAGTATGGTCGGAGTTGCTCTGTTGAAAACCATACTTTCCCATTGCCATGCTAAAACGACCAAACCATGCACGCGGTGATTGCTTCAATCCGTATAATGCCCTTTGTAACCTGCAGACAATTCCTGTGGAGGATGACATATATCCCGGTGGGATATCCATATACACTTCTTCCTTAAGGTCTCCGTGAAGAAAGGCGTTCTTCACGTCAAATTGGTGTAGGGGCCAATCTAGATTTGCAGCCGCGGATAACAATACCCTCACGGTGTTTAGTTTGGCTACCGGAGAAAAAGTCTCCTGATAGTCTATGCCATATGTCTGGGTATATCCCTTAGCCACTAACCTGGCCTTGTATCGTTCAACGGATCCGTCTGCTTTATGTTTGATTGAGAATACCCATTTACACCCCATCTGTTTTTTCCGATCGGCAGTGGGACAAGATCCCAGGTTCCATTCCGATTTAGAGCTTCCATTTCCTCTTGTATTGCTACTGACCATATGTGGTCTGCTAAGGCTTCATGGACTCCACAAGGAATGTGCTCCGCAGACAGCTTTTCCGCAAAGTTTATAAGAGGATCAGACCAGCCCTTCGTAGTCATATGATTAGAGATTGGATATTTTGATTTCTTCCCTTCTTCTCCGGGAGAGTAACGAGCTGGAGCTTTGCCTCGGTTACTCCTGAAAGGTAAGTGATAGCCAGAATCCAAACCATTTCTAAGAGATGGTGTAAAAGAGCTTACCTCAGGAATACTCTCAGGAAGGAGGTTGTCATTGTTGGGTGCTTGAGAGAGAGGGGTTCTTCTACTGGAAGGTTCATCGTCGGAGTCAATAACCATGATATCTTCATGCAAACCATCAACTGCATAGCGGTCGACCGGTTCAGGTAAGTGGTCGACCGGTTCAGGTAAGTGGTCGACCGGTTCAGGTAAGCGGTCATCAACTGCAGAGCGGTCGACCGGTTCAGGAAAGCGGTCGACCGGTTCAGGTAAGCGGTCGACCGGTTCAGTAATGGACAGAGAAGAATGCAAACCAGTATGTGTAGCATCATCCGTTGTCACTATATTTTCTTCCATTTGTATACCCGTAGCAGTAGCTTTTATCTCCTCCTGTGGTGGTGTCCCTGTCACCACGGTTGGCTCCCCTGTCACCACAGTTTGTTCAAGTTCATTCCACCACTTCTGCTCTTCATCCCAAGTCTCCCCCTGAAGAGAAGAAGCTGATATCCGTGGTGAATAAAACTTGTCTGATTCTACAAACGTGACATCCATCGTTATATAGGTTCGGTTTTTACACGGGTCATAGCACCTATAACCTTTCTTGTTGGTGCCATACCCCAAAAATACACACCGAACAGCACAAGGTTCCAGCTTGGTCCTCTGATTCTTATGCAAATGAACAAAGGCAACACATCCAAATACACGTGGCTTAATTAGTAGTAAAGACGGTAGAGGGACGTGTTTGGACAAAACCTGTAATGGAGTTTTGAACTCCAAAACTTTAGAGGGCATTCGGTTCATTAGATACACCGCCGAAGCAACAGCATCATCCCAATGACGACCAGGTGTATTTGATCCAATCAACAATGCGCGTGCAGTTTCTAAGATGTGCCGATTCTTCCTTTCGGCTACTCCATTTTGTTGTGGTGTCTGACTGCATGACGACTCATGAAGAAGGCCATTTGCTTGGAAATATTCCTGAAACTCTCGGTTCATATACTCCCCCCCATTGTCAGTTCGAAGAATACGGACTTTCGCTGAAAATTGATTCTGAATCATAGCATGAAATGCTCGAAATACCCCAAATACTTCATCCTTGCGTTTTAAGAAGTATAGCCATGTCATCCGTGTACAATCATCTACAAAAGTCACAAACCATCGTATACCCGAGATAGTTGTAATAGGAGAGGGACCCCAAACATCGGAATGAATTAAAGTAAATGGAAAATCACTTTTATTCATGCTAGTTGGAAAGGATACACGGTGACTCTTGGCCAATATGCACGTTTCACATCTGAAATTTGAATAATTCAAAGTCGAAAATAACTGCGGAAATAAATGTTTCATGTAGCCAAATGAAGGGTGCCCCAACCGAGCATGCCATAGCCAGATCTGCTCTTCACTTGCGCTAGATGTATGCCTCATGGTACTGACTTTGCCGAAACTGAAGTCGTCCATGTAGTATAACCCCTCTCTCTTAGTACCACGCCCAATGATCTCCTTCGTGAGAATATCCTGAAAAAGGCAAAATTTTGGATACATTAGCACCAAGCAGTTAAGTTCTTCTGTGACTTGTCCCACAGATAGTAATTTGCTGGAAAGAGAGGGTACTAATAGAGTATTAGCCAAGGAGATTGAAGGTGATATATCTACGGTTCCAGCTCCTGTAACCGGATACATAACCCCATTTGCATTGAATATGTTACTTCTCCTTGGTTCCGTAAGTTCCACAAAGTCATCTTGACAAAACGTCATATGATCGGTTGCTCCTGAGTCCACTATCCAATCTTCATTCTTGCCTGCGTTGGACACAAGTAAAGCACTGCTATCATTACTGGACTCGTTACCTGGATTACCAAGGGATGCTGTGGTGGTCGTTGTGACTTCCTTTGATTCCACAAGTGGGGCGAGTGAAAGGGTGGCTTCTGGGTTTATTTGGGCTGAATTAACCATTGCAGCTCTTCCTGCTTCAGCAGCTTCTCTTTGTTTCCGTGCCTTAAGGTCTGTCCACCACTCTAGGTAACCATGTAATTTAAAACATGTCTCTCGGGTGTGCTTCAAGTTTCCACAGTGAGAACATCCGTTGCCTCCTCCCTCCACAAAGCCCTTAGTTTTTGCATGGTTCAATTTTCCCCATGGGTTGAAGGGTTTCGAGTTTGGCTACCTGCAGTGTAAACTTGTTTTGAGAACCAGTTCTCATACCTCTCGAAATCATAGCAGCACCATCTGGGATATCTCCTCTGTTGGAGAGCATAACTGTCTGCCTTATATCTTCCCTCCGGACATGGGCATATGCCTGTTCTACGGTGGGGAATGGTTTCAATTGCAAAACATCACTTCGGATTTTGTCAAGCCTGTCATCTAGTCCATCCAGGAAGGTGTACACCCGATCTTCTTGTAAGAGAGCATTGTATTTTTGTATGTCACACACACAAACCATCGGGTTTGGACGACGAAAATCAATCTCCCTCCATAGGCCTTGGAGATCATTGTAGTATTTTTCAATTGGTTCTCCCAATTGTTTCATTCTATTGACTCGTCTCTTTAAGTCATACACTTGAGAAGTGTCAGCCCCATCAAAGTATGTCACAGCAATAGAATCCCATACCTGTTTAGCAGTGGGAAATCGGATGAAGTTGCTGACCAAGGATGGGTTCATTGAACCGATCAACCATCCCTTGACCACTGAGTTTTCTGTCCTCCATCTCCTGAACGAAGGGTCATTCGGTTCTGGTTGCGGAAGATCGCCATTTATATATCCCAACTTGTCTTTTCCTGAGATGAACATCTCAACAATCTGGGACCATAAAGCATAATTAGTACCATCGAGTTTGATACCAATTTGTGTTGCAGTAATATCATGCATTACTGTTGGGGTCTGTGTTTGGTTCTGGCTTATGGCTTGAGTCATTCTTGCCATAAGATCTTCAATATTTGCAGCCATACTTGGTTGCTCTAGTTCTGCCAGTGGTGCTTCCATTCCTTCTGTTTCTTCCATGTTCGTATGTTGCTATTGGTTCTAGCAACGTCTGTTGGAGCAATAGATCAATTGAAGGATCTACGCTCTGATACCATGTCAACTTTAGGTAGTGTTTTCTGTAGAATTTGTTCTACTTTTCGTATTGATGAGGCAAAGCATATAAACTTACAATATACATCCTTCCTAGTTGTCTTTTATTCTGTACAGCTCATTCCAGCAATGCTATCCCTTAACAATCGGGATTTACATGACAGCAAGATAGACTTGAATATTACAGCAATACTTTTCTATTCTCTCTTACTTTGTACAGCTCATTCCAACATTTTTTGTCTATAAATATTGGATTAATTGAGAATTCAATTTCATAATGGGTTTAGATTCGTTTTGTATAAGATTATCGCGGTATCAAAAAAATATTTGGGTATTTAATTGATGTTTAATTTTATGATAATTTATTTCTGTTATCATATAATTAAATAAAAGATAATTTTTAAAAAATAATCTAAGTGGAGTTCATAACTTAATTCATGAGTTTGGTGTGCTATCATAGGTTATCCAATTCTTTATCGGTTTACTCGCCGACCATATATGTATTTATTTGTTTTTTTAGTGTTTGATTGGTTAGGAAATATAATGCATATTTTATTTTTATTCATTTTCTATATGATTATAATCTCAAATAAATATTTATTTTAGAATTGTTATTTATTTTTTAAAATATTTATTTTTATCATATAATAATATAAAAATGATTAAACATAATAGAACTCATGATAAAAAACCGGGATTATCCAATATGTGATATTATATATAAAAAACAATATTTTAAAGGCATAATATTTTTTCTTATATTTTTTAAAAATAATAATTTCACCGCGCAAGCAATAAACTAGCTAGAGGCTATGCCTGGTTCAGCCCATCAGTGGATGAAACAGCAAAGCCTGTTTGATAGCGGTAGTAGGGTTTATGCCTGGATTTTACAGTTACCGCAGTCTCTCTCTCAGCTTCAAAGGAAGGAAAACAACACTGACCCCCTTCATTTCCCAAAAAATGCTCCTATAATTTACTCAGTGATTTCAAAGAACAGGCAAAACCCATAACCCATAACCCCTAAAGATGAGATCTTTACACTTAATTTCTCGAATCCACAAAACTCTAAACCTTAAAAATAACCCAAATTTCACTCGCCGTTTCACATCTCCCTCTCAAGAATCGACTCCATCTCCACGAGAACCACCGCCATCAACTGATAGGGTCACTTCAATTGTGGACGAACTCTCAAAATTAACCCTTCTAGAGGTATCTGATTTAACTGAGGTTTTGCGTACTAAATTGGAGATTAAGGAAATGCCAGTGATGGCAGTGATGATGCCAGGAATGGGGTTCAGTATGGGACCGGGGATGAAGGGCGGAGCTGTTGGTGGGGCAGCAGCGGCGAAGGCGGAAGAGAAGGTGGAGAAGACAGTGTTTGATGTGAAATTAGAAGGGTTTGATGCGGCATCGAAGATTAAAGTTATTAAGGAAGTTAGAGGCTTTACAGATTTGGGATTGAAGGAAGCTAAAGATTTAGTGGAAAAGGCACCAACTTTGTTGAAAAAAGGAGTTACTAAAGACGAAGCTGAGAAGATTGTTGAGAAAATGAAGGGAGTAGGGGCTAAAGTTTCAATGGAATAAAAAATGTGAGTTTTTTTCTTCTTATTTTTTTGGGTGAATTTTAGTTCTTTTCAGGTACTTGGAGTTTAGGCAAAGGGTTTTGTCTGTAAAGTTGAATGTGAAATTCAATTGCTTTTTCTTTCGTTCTGGTTAATTTGGCTATAAGCTTGTGTTTCATAAAGTTGTTTGTTCTTACATGGAAACGTGATCAGTTTTTCATTTTCGTGGAGAGATATTAATTCATGCAGAGTAGTTTTTAGATCAGCCTGTTTCAATCGCTACTCTTACATTGAATAATTTGAAAATGATTGATATCAAGTGGATTAAAAACTTTTATCTGGAAACTGAGATGGGCTTTTTGGGTAGAGAGGATGGAATGATTTAAATTGAGAACAGTGGCATTGTTCAAGAGGAACAAAAATTGGTGCCACAACAGTTAGGAATTTTGGGGATATATGTATCTTGATACTTGATAACTGCAAGTCAAGAATGTTGATTATATACAAATATTGAATATAATAGCACAAAAATGTAAGTGGGAGCGTGAGACTACTTGGAGTATCAGTTAAAACTCAAATGGACAGAATGTTGCGATATAAATGCAACTTGGTTATGGATGGCTAGCATGCCTTGTTTATTTTATGGATGGCTAGCATGCCTTGGTTTTTTAGCTATATTAATTTTCAAAAGATTAACTTTTGGACAAGAAAGTTTAGGATAATGAAGTTGTGTGCAGATTGTTAACTTATTTGTTTGGACGAGGTATGTAGGAGTGTGTAGCTGCATTGCTTTTGATTTTTGGGTTATGTTGATGAATCTTGCTTTGTTGAATTTATAAGATTAGATATGCAATGCAAGATGATGGGGCAGGGTTTTACTTTTTATTCTACTGTTCCTTACCAAATGGTTGTTTATTGAGTAACATATGAGTTGATTGGTATGTGGAGAGCTGGAGAGGTAGTTTTTATGTTCGAATAGGAAAACTAGGGAAAGAGATTAAATTCTTATTTAGCAGACTCATTTGAAACTGTTTCAAGATCTGGTATGGTGATAATTCTGTGGAATTTGTCAACTATCCAGTTACTGTCCTAGGAGTAATTTGCTTGAAGAGGGGATCTAGAAACTTTCTTGAATCCCATGTGATTGATCATTTGGATACTAAGATCTTTCATCCAGAAAAGAAAGCTTGGGAAGATGTTTCATCTGTTGATTATCTAGTTGTGATTGCAAAGGTAGACCATTTGCTGTAGTTGATGTGAAAATTAGCACAGATCAAGTGGAAATTCCTTTAGCAAACCTCATGAGCAGGCACATATCACAGTATAATCACAAATCTTTAACTTCTTTTTAACCAATATGTTTACTCCAGTCATGAAAATATAAGCCTTACAACTTGCACTTACAATTACCTCTCGCATATACATCTTTTATTCCACCACCTTTATGAAAGGACCGAGGACCAAAAATATGTAATATCTATGTATTAATAGCTGCATTCTCATCATAGAATCTCTATTTTCTAAATCACATATGTTGCTTGTATGGTATTGTGCTTGTGTTTTTTGCATTATCAGGGATAAGAGAGGGCAACTTAGTTGCTAGAGCTAGTTTCACTGGGTTAATTATTTGCAATACATTGTTGTTCTCTTATCGCTGTTACTATTTTAGTTTTATGGATGCATCACTTGTTTTTTTATTTTTGATAAGAGAGGGCAACATCCTATTAGCTTCCAGCACCTTATAATAATTAGCTTTTGTTGTTGGTTAGGGTTCCTTCGAGGATAAATGTTAAAAGAACTAAAAGTGGAAGGCTGCACTGGCAAGTTTCATTGAAATCAAGAGCAGTTGATGCTGATGTATCACGTCGGATTTGCTGGCAGATGATGAAATTAATAGAGGTTTCATCATTATTACAGAACATTCCTTGTTAAAAAGTTTATTGCTCTTCTCCACTTGGATCAGCCAGCCTAAGCTTAAATTAGTTTATTTTTGTCAATTGTAACTGCCCTTAATTTCCTGACAAATGCAAAACCAGTAGGAGAACCAGTTTTTTTTTTATCATAGATTCACGAAGGACTCGATGGATGGTGCCTTGCAGCATTCTTATGGATATGGGATTGATGTTTTTCTCAGAAACATTTTTACCTTGCAGCGTTGGATAAAAGGAATATTGGAGATAAAAGGGTCATATTTACATGGCTTTTGGCGGTAGTTATTGTATTATCAGTCAGCTGCAGAAAGGCCAAATATATGTTGAACTAGGCCTTGAAAATGGTTTTAGTTAAACTTAAACAATTTCATGGAATGACTTGCGAATTAGCTATAAAACCATGTCTAGCTCTATGAAATAGATGTGCAAGTTCTTTGTTGGCATTTCAGTCCCTCGTTGCCTAGTGTTTTGTGGCATATGCTGGACGAGACAAAATTCAAAGTGAAATATGAATTCAATGAAAGCTTTTCGGCACACTCAATTTACCAGATCAATATTTTATCTGTATCAGGTTTTGAGTTCGATTTCTTGAAACTTGCTATAATATTCTGGAAATGGCATGTTATATGGAAACATTTTAGTCCATGGATGAACCTGCAATGATGATTATGTATCATCAAAGTTGCAAGATGACACGATCACCAGCATTCTATTCCCCATACAGCATATGAAATGAAGATGGAGAGTATGGATGCTTGGAATCAAATTTCCTCTGCCCAGCATGATCATATGATGCAATGCTAAGTTTTCTATAAATACTATCATCTTTCAAACGACATTGCGCAGCTTTTTTTAGAGCAGACAAGACAATGAATCCTGTAACCTGCAAAGAAATGTTGCAGCTTAAAAGGGACCTGGCAATCAGCTGATATATTCATGTTGAAAATTGAAGAATGTTTTTAAAATTAAATTTTGATATATGTATTTTATTATTAATTAAAATACAAATGCCTATTCTTAAATTAATCATTAAAAATTAACAAAACTAGTTGAAATATATGAAAACTGCAAACTATTCTGAATAATATCCATAATAAGAGTATTTAATTAACATTTTTCCAACATTTTCCATGCAATTTATATTATTTGGTTTGATATTATAAAATTTAAATGCGAGACTAAATATTGAAAATATTCTGTTTTTCCTCAATGGTAAGGATATTTGAAGTTGTTTAAATTAATTATTAATGAAGAATTCATGAGAAATTGGATGCATTTTTAAGTTATACTTTTAAGTATATAAAACAATATTCTTCTTTAATTATTATGAATATATTTGAGAAAATTTAGAAAAATATATTATAAAATATCGGATCAAGTATAATATATCATGTATATAAATACAGTGTTATTAAAGAATCGATATAGGATTTGATCGGCCTACTTCTTAACCCATGCGACAAGTCGTTCTATTTTTATTTTTCGACTCATTTTTCTGCCAACGCAGTCAAACTTCCAGTCTCATGATGTCAGACTCAAAATGGCAATGGGAAAATGCCACCGCCGGTGCCGTCGCAGGCTTCGCCACAGTCGCCGCCGTGCACCCTCTTGATGTCGTACGTACTAGATTCCAAGGTAGTCTACTCCTTTTCATTCAATCAATCTAATTTTTGTTCCTTCTCTTATGGCCTTGAAACATTTGAAAGACACTAATAGCAGCGAAAAAACAATGAATGTTTCTAAATAGTTGACGATGGCCGTGTCCTCAATCTCCCAGCTTACAAGAACACTGCACATGCTATTTTAAACATTGCTCGCTTAGAGGTAATCACCTACTCTATTGGGTGTCTGTTATATTTTTTTTAAATATCTTTTAAATATTTCTTTGTTGCTTGTTTCGCTTCTGGGTTGATTTTGTGTGTTGAAAAGTGTGTTTGGGGGATATTATTTGTTGGGCTAGAAGAAAAATTGCTGCTTGATTATAAAGTTGTTGCATTTAGTTTCTTTGGTTATTTCGAAGGAGTGTGGGATCAGCTATGGAAATCATTAACAGTGTCTATGCATGATTATGATGTTGTTTTGAGAAACCAAATGGGGTGTAAAATATGGAGAAGCTAATTTTTTTAAGAATTAAAATTCAATTTTGAAGGAACCCATTATAATTTAGAAGGTCTTTATGCGAGTTTGATAAATAAAAGTAATAGATTGTGATTGAGTTTCGGAAGCAAGTTCTTAATGTTTCTTTCTGTTTGATGTCTTATTGTTTGATCGAATGTTTGCTAACATAATGATGCCTTTGTGTTGGCAGGGATTAAAAGGCCTTTATGCAGGCTTCTTTCCTGCAGTTCTTGGCTCAACTGTTTCCTGGGGTTTATATTTTTTCTTGTAAGTCTCGCTTTTAATAGCTTTTGATAGTGTACTAGTATGTAATCTGTCCTTGCTTTCACCGACCACTATCAAGTAGTACTTTGGAAGGTTTTTAACATGCCTTTTCTAACATCAAAAGGATTCTTTCATATAATATTGTTTGCTTTCTTCTTGGTTTGAATGTTTAGATATTCTAGGACTTCCATAAACAGACTTCTTAGTGATACTTATCTGCTTCAAAGACAGTACATTATCGGTAAACCCTAAAGGGTTCTTCCATCATGATGCATTTATTCTTGTCATCTTTTAATTCTTGTCCATCATGTAGATCATTTGAAGGGTTTTTTAATCTTTCGATTTGTAGCTATAGTAGAGCCAAACAAAGGTATTCTAAAAACAGGGACGAGAAGCTGAGCCCTGGTCTTCATCTCGCATCTGCTGCGGAAGCTGGAGCTTTGGTGAGTATTTGAATCTTCAGTGATGTTATATTGTTTTGAAAAATTAGATTTTGCAAGCTAGAATTAAGTTTTTAAACATAGGGAGCAAACGAGCATAAGGAACTCCCAATGCTGGCATATAAGTAATAAGAACCATAAGATTTATGCAGAAACGTGCCTGAGACAATGAAACTAAAGGATACTGTTAATTGGTTATTAACTCAGACGTCCCTTTTGTTTAAAAACATCATCAAATATATAGTGATAAGAAGTGCCAATTAGTGTCAATAACGTCATCAAAAGAGGTGCTCTGGAACAACTTCTTAGTTGCAGTGTTGATACTTTTCTGTATGTAGTGCATTTATGAGGTTGGTTTCTCAAGACATCTATTCACTGAAAGTTGGCTTCTTGTTTCTAATTGCTTTAGTGAAAATGGGTTGGTTCATTTCTTTGTCCAACAAGAGTCTTGCATATTGATAATCATGTCCTTTTCCTTTCTGAGGTTTGCTTTTGTACAAATCCTATCTGGCTTGTAAAGACAAGATTGCAGCTTCAGAATCCTCTTCACCAAACTCGGCCATACTCTGGGCTTTATGGTCTGCTCTGCACCTTTCATTAACTTGCTTTCAATGTGCTCTCTAAGATATCCTTTGATGCTTGTGTTTTGGTACTCCTTCATCATGATTGTTTCTGACCACGTATGCATTTTTGTTGTCACTGAATTACAGATGCTGTGAAAACAATTATGAGAGAGGAAGGATGGAGAGCACTGTATAAAGGAATTGTTCCTAGTCTTTTTCTGGTATTTACCGGGTTTGTCTTAATTGAATGCCTTTCTTACTGTCTGTTGGATTGTCAATTAGATGCATGGTTCAGGTACACAGGTTTTGTTAGAAGAATTGATACTTTTTCCCCATATATGGTCATTAAAATTTGATGCCTTTCTCTGTTATTATCCTATTGAATCAATGACATGTTGCTTTATGAAGGAACCTCTGATATCTATCAAATGCATCTGGATATACCATTCTGGTGATAGCTGTGACCTAGTTAAGCTGCATTACTGCATATAGCTGCTGAATTGCGTCTGATCCATATTTATGAGTTATCATGTCATTTAAAGGTTTTCTTAAGCTAATTTCTGGTGCAATTTAACTGCTTCCAATGAGTTTGGAATGAGACTCCGTTGAGTTGATTGACACATGAGACATAAGGTAAAGCCTCTCTGGATGAATAATAATCTAATATGCTGATTCAAACAGGGAAAGATGTCTCTCAAGTTACTGAAATAAAAGTATGTCTTTTAGCTTGTAAGTTAGTTCACAGTTGTGCTGTAGGATCAAGGTCTGAAATGATCTAAGAGACAAAATTACTGACTGGGAATTTACATGTGTGCGCATATTATTTCTTGTTTCAGCTGTTTCCTTATTTTCATTTTCATGATGAGGTATTTGTTTAATCCAGCAGGTTTCTCATGGTGCTGTCCAGTTCACAGCCTACGAGGAACTTCGTAAAGTTATTGTTGACTTTAAAGCCAAACAAAGAAAAGAAGATTGTGAAAGTGCTGATACTCAACTGCTGGTATGTATTAGAATTTATGGTAATTTTTTTTTTGGGGGGGTTCTCATCCGTACGTCTCCATCATTACTTTCCTCACATAACCATAGCAACTTTGGCGGTGTTGCTTGCACTTGTTGTTTACCTCCTGTCTCATTTTTGCAAACATGAGGCTGTCCAAAATAGGTTTTGAACTTCAGCTCTCATAGCAGTTCTGGTTTTCTCCATTGAACAACTTCAACATTCTCTCTTTGCAC
Source organism: Salix exigua (assembly GCA_032356905.1). Taxonomy (NCBI): domain Eukaryota; kingdom Viridiplantae; phylum Streptophyta; class Magnoliopsida; order Malpighiales; family Salicaceae; genus Salix; species Salix exigua. Next base: position 5,631,154 of record CM063594.1, on the reverse strand, counting down.
AGAATTCAGTTGATTACGCAATCCTTGGGGGTTCTTCTAAAATTGCTGCCATTATTCTGACATATCCATTTCAGGTAGGCATTCTTGTAACAGACATGACTGTTAACCTTTTGGTTGATCATTGCATTTGACACAGCTGGGGCACTATTTTTTTCAGGTTATTCGGTCCCGACTACAGGTATACCTGCTGTTACTAAAATCCCATGGTGTTTGCATATATGTTTTCCAAACTATGCAGTTTCCTTAATCCTAATAAGAAAGAGACAATGCTGTCACAAGGCTTATTTATGGCCCATGGACAAAACTCTGCCTCCACCTGGAGGAACCGAGTTGCTCCTTGGGATGCTGCATAGCTTGGTATTACTTATACTCTCACCGGAGTTGTGTTTTCTCTCTCATGCAGCAACGGCCCAGTATGGAAGGAATTCCAAGATATATGGATAGTTGGCATGTCATGAAGGAAACTGCTCGGTGAGGATAACCATTCTTCTCCCTCTTGGCTACCTTTTAAACCATAATCTCGCCCCATCATTACGTGGCTTACACTCATGACCTCTCTTGGCTCTCAGTTAGAATAAATTCAGCCAGAAATTTACCATTTTTACCACCAACAGAGGAAATCTAACTGTTTGTTTAAACATAATAGCTTTCTGAAGTGTTTTGCTCGATCCCATGCATGCTTTATAGGGATCTGCAGCAGGCATATTATATATCTGTTGACTGACATTTTCATGCGTGAAAAAGAACCAGTGAACATCTCCATTTATTGGTGAACCGAGGATCATCCAAAAGAGATTGAAATGTTATCGTTCTACGAACGCATCACTGCTGAAGGACAACCTCGTTGCGTTGATTAAGATGTTACTTTGATGATAAATGTCTGTTTTACTGCCATCTAGCGTTTATTTCTGATAATTTAATTTGCTTTTTGGGGCATGCAGGTTTGAAGGTTTCCGAGGTTTTTACAAGGGCATAACACCTAACCTTCTGAAAAACGTTCCTGCTTCTTCGATAACATTTATTGTATATGAAAACGTCCTGAAGTTGCTAAAATTGGGAAGAACAAGAGACTAAGATTTTTCATTTGTATTTTCTCCACTCTTTTAGTAGAATTTTTGACAGCGCTATCAAAATAATTTTTTTGGCACAAACGACGTTATAATGAGCTGCTATAAGAAATGTATCACATCAGGAAGACTGTTAATGGTTGAGGTCAGCCTCTCAACTTAAAATTTCATGAACTCTTGAAGCCAGAAACCAGATTTATTGTCAAGAAAACCTACGGTAACCACTACTACATCTGTGTCCATTGCAATCTATTGTTCATTTTATTCAAATACACTCCATTTTGGGCATGGCATCAAATTACTATTCCACAGAAATCTTTTGAAGGAAGGTTAGAATTTCTTGAGAGACTTCATGTGCTCTCTCTTCGTTGATAAAATGGTGGCCGTCTAAAATAACAACTTCAAGGTCAGGCACCAAACCTTTGAAAGTGTCTCCTTGCACATATTCCCTTGTGCCATAACTGTCGAAACCTACGTCTTTGTCGCCAAAGATGCACTTTGTAGGAACAGTAACCTTAGCTCCTTGCCAAGGTGCAGAAAGCTCCCAGTTCCTGATGGCATTGTAAAGAAACATAACAAGAGAAATCATTATATATAGTCATCACAGGTGACACAAGCTGCAATGCTCTTGGCAACACTCCATTTTCTTGAATTTTTGATCAATTTAAATTGATCAGGCTTCAGATTCTATTTACTTTTAGCAAATAACAGATTATGGGCTCATCAGACCTTCGAATCATGTAAACTAATCATGAAGGATAAAATGGTGAGAGTATTTGCACTTACAGGTCCATAGCACGATAGTAGTTGAGAGGGCCAGTGAAGCCAGATTCTTCAAGCTTGTCTGCATAGACCTGCAGTTCCTCCTCAGTAATCCACGGTGGCAACACCGCTGGTGTTTGCAAGTGATCAATGATCTCCATGCCCCCGGGAGCTATCAGCAAATCAGTCTTATTTATCAGCAAAAACTTCTTCATCACTGTCAAGTAATCATATCTTGCAAAAGCCCTTTCTGCTCTTCCTGGTTCCTATCCCCCATAGCACCAGTACTTCAGACATGCAAAACAAATGTTGTAAATGGAATTATGTGAATATTGACCAAGAAAGGTACCTGGAATTGAGAAATGTAAAGCCCATCTCCAAATTTTCCTGTAAAAGATTCGATAGGTTTAGAAGCAGGATCTCTTGGATAGTATGGGGTAGACATGGCTATTAGTCCCTTGACTCTGTCAGGCCTGAATAAGCTTAGATGCCAACCAAGATTAGCTCCCCAGTCATGTCCAACCACAAAAGCCTTCTCAAATATCAAAGCTAAGCTAAATCAGTCATAATCTACTTCTAATCCATTCAAAAACACAGATTTTCAAGTATTAATAATTATATTGAAGAACAGAGTTAGAGAGGACCTGCTGTTCACCAAAATGGTCAAGAAGGCCAACTAGATCGCCGGCAAGATGCAAGACAGTGTAGGAGCTGGGGCTGAGAGGAGAGTCGGAGTCACCGCAGCCTCTCAAATCAGGAGCAACTACATGGTATCCATGGCTGGCCAAGAAAGTGATCTGGTGACGCCATGAATACCAGAATTCTGGGAACCCATGAAGCAGAAGCACCATGGGTCCTGACCCTTTCTCTACTACGTGCAACCATATACCATTTGTTTTTATCCTTTGGTGATGAACCTCTCCCAAATCCATTTCGCCCCTCAATTTTGCTCAGACCTCAGACAGAGATGATATATAAAGAGTGCTATTCATTGAATAGACACGGTCAAGATGATGGTTTTGTAAATTAAAATACTGCTGACTCTTCATGTCTTTCTTCGCAAGGAAGCTGCTGCTATTGGCTTGCAAAATTAAAATTCTAACTATGACCTTGTACTTGTGGTATTCTTTCTTTAAAAAAAATATTTTTTACATTACAGATTTATCCTATTTGTTATTAATATTTCCATTGTAATTTTTTCTCTTATTTTTTTATACAAAAGTCTATTTATTATTTATTCTTTCACTTTCAATTTTAATTTCCAACTTGATCTTTATCATTTTAATTTTTAATTTTGTTTTCTTATTTTTTAAAAGTCGTATCTGGTTTTTAATTTCATCATCCAATCCAATTAATGATATATTATTTTTTCTAGTTTAGTCCTCATTCTTTTGTTTTTTATTTTTATTAAAGTTGTTTTTTTTTCCAATTTAATCATTTAATAGAGAACTTATAGTTGCCTCTATTTATTTTTTATTTCAATCTTCATCTTTATTCTTTTAATTACTTTTTTTTATAAAAAACAATTGTAAAGTTTTTTATTTATTTCATCTTTCAACGCTTGATTTGTTGAGCATGGAGTCTTACAGTTTTTCTATGTATGGTGCTTCCAATCTAGTAAGAGGTCATGAGTTTGAAAGGTTAACATAGATATATATCTTTTATGACTTTCTTTCTTTTTTGCTTTCATTCAACATTAATTTTTTTCTTTTATTTTTTATAATTACTTTTTATTGTTATTTATTTTTATCCTCTTTTGATTTATTTCTCTTCATTTTTTTCCTTAGACATTTGATTTTTTATAACAAATTTAATCCCCCTTTTAATGTCGTAAATCCTTTTAATAATTGATATATTTTTTTAAATTTGCCCCTAGCATTTGATTTCAATTTATTTTTCATGTCGAATTTGGTCCCCTTCTTTTTTATGTTTATTTTGTTTAAGATTTTTTTATTTCATCCATGTAAGATTTTGATTTTTTTTGTCTTATAATTTTAATTATGATCTCATTATCAAGACCACAAGTTTTGAAAGTTAATACGAGTTGACTTTTATACTTTTTTAGATTCTACAAATATATATATTTTTTAATTTCATAATTTAATATTTGATTTTTTTAAAATTGATCTTCATTTTTTTCCTTTCCTTTCCATGAGATTATCTCAATTTTATATTTCATGGTCATGAGGTTAGCAGGTTAACCTAAGTTAACTTTTTTTTTCTTTTAATTTAATCAGTCAAATATATTTTGTATTAAGAATTCTTATGATTCTACCTTCCCAACTTATGACCACGGTTGAAGATTTATGAATTCTTAAGATTTGTTTTAAATTATCCACAACACCCTCTAGTCCAAAGGGTTGAGACTGATGTGGTGCCATTCCAGTCCCACCTGTTCTCTGTTAATGGACCCTAGTCTTCTAGTGTCTCGTTTGTAGTGTTTAAGCACTCGTTTTGTGTTACGTTCTCCTTACCAAGTTTTGTTTTTCCGATTAATATTGATTACCAAAAAAGTACAACTCAGTGCCGCACGAGTTGGAACTCAACTCATCGATTCCAGGTTCCAACTTGATCACTCTGATAGTCTCTATTCACATCCGTGCTTGCTATTAGTGTTCTTTCCATCGTGATGTTGCTTCAAGCTGCTACGTTAATGAATCAGGGACTGCAATTCATAAAACGCGGGCAAAAAATGAAACGCAAACGCAGGGAAAAGCTTCAAAATTCAGCTTCTTCTAAACCACGTTTTGAATGATTTTTTGATGGGTCTCGCAGTAATTTAAACTGTGTTTTATCATTATGAAATACCACAAAAACTGATTTTGCTTGAACCGCTGTTTGGATTGCAATACCAAACGGACATAATATTGTCAAGAAAACCTACGGTAACCACTTCTACATCTGAGTTCATTGCAATCTATTGTTCATTTTATTCAAATACACTCCATTTTGGGCATGACATCAAATTACTATTCCACAGAAAGCTTTTGAAGGAAGGTAAGAATTTCTTGGGAGACTTCATGTGCTCTCTCTTCGTGGATAAAATGGTGGCCGTCTAAAATAACAACTTCAAGGTCAGGCACCAAACCTTTGAAAGTGTCTCCTTGCACATATTCCCTTGTACGATAAGCGTCGAAACCTATGTCTTTGTCACCAACGATGCACTTTGTAGGAACAGTAACCTTTGCTCCTTGCCAAGGTGCAGAAAGCTCCCAGTTCCTGTTGGCATTGTAAGGAAACATAACAAGAGAAATCATTATATATACAGTCATCACAGGTGACACAAGCTGCATTGCTCTTGGCAACACTCCATGTTCTTGAATTTTTGATCAATTTAAATTGACCAGGCTTCAGATTCTATTTACTTTTAGCAAATTTATGGGCTCATCAGACCTTCAAACCATGTAAACTTATCATGAAGGATAAAATGGCGAGAGTATCTGCACTTACAGGTCCATAGCACGATAGTAGTTGAGGGGGCCAGTGAAGCCAGATTCTTCAAACTTGTCAGCATAGACCTGCAGTTCCTCCTCAGTAATCCACGGTGGCAACACCGCTGGTGTTTGCAAGTGATCAATGATCTCCATGCCCCCAGGAGCTATCAGCAAATCGGTCTTATTTATCAGAAAAAACTTCTTCATCACTGTCAAGTAATCATATCTTGCAAAAGTCCTTTCTGCTCTTCCTGGTTCCTATCCCCCATAGCAACAGTACTTCAGACATACAAAACAAATGCTGTAAATGAAATTACGTGAATATTTACCAAGAAAGGTACCTGGAATTGAGAAATGTAAAACCCATCTCCAAATCTTTCTCTAATAGATTCGATAGCTTTAGCAACAGGATCTCTTGGAAAGTATGGGACAGACATGGCTATTAGTCCCTTGACTCTGTCAGGCCTCAATAGGCTTAGATGCCAACCAAGAACAGCTCCCCAGTCATGTCCAACCACAAAAGCCTTCTCAAATATCAAAGCTAAATCAGTCATAATCTACTTTTAATCCATTCAAAACCACAGATTTTCAAGTATTAATAATTATATTGAAGAACAGAGTTAGAGAGGACCTGCTGTTCACCAAAATAGTCAAGAAGGCCTACTAGATCGCCAGCAAGATGCAAGACAGTGTAGGAGCTGGGGCTGAGAGGAGAGTCGGAGTCACCGCAGCCTCTCAAATCAGGAGCAACTACATGGTATCCATGGCTGGCCAAGAAAGTGATCTGGTGACGCCATGAATACCAGAATTCTGGGAACCCATGAAGCAGAAGCACCATGGGTCCTGACCCTTTCTCTACTACGTGCAACCATATACCATTTGTTTTTATCCTTTGGTGATTAACCTCTCCCAAATCCATTTCGCCCCTCAATTTTGCTCAAACCTCAGACAGAGATGACAAGGAGTGATATTGATTGAATAGACACGGTCAAGATGATGGCTTTGTATATTAAAATACTGCTGACTTTTCATGATTTTCTTGGCGAGGAAGCTGCTGGTATTGGCTTTTCATAATTCAAACTCTCACCTTGTAGTCTTTTACCTGTGGTATTCTTTTCTTTTAAAAAAAAAAATAAATTACAACTTTAACCTCTTTGTTATTGATATTTCTATCTTAATTGTAATTTTTTTTCTTATTTTTATATAAAAAATATTTATTCTTTCAATTTCTATTTTTATTTGTCATATGTTATTTTTTCCAACTTGATCTTTATCATCTTGATTTTTATTTTTTTTCTTATTCTTTTAAAAGTCTTACTTAGTTTTCAATTTCATGATATATTATTTTTTTTCCAGTTTTGTCCTTTTTTTCTCTTTTTTGTTAAAGTTGTTTTTCTTTCCAATTTTATCCTCTAATAGAGTACTTATAGTTGGCTCTATTTATTTCTTATTTCAATCTTCACCATCATTCTTTTAATTATTATTTTTTATTTTAAATCTTTTTATATTTTATATTTTGTCTTTCAACGTTTGATCTGTTGAGCATGGAGCTTTGTGGTTTTTCTATTTCTGATGCTTCCAATCTAATAAAGAGGTCATGAGTTTGAAAAGTTAACATAAATAGATATTTTTCTATGACTTACTTTCTTTTTTTATTTAATTCAACATTAATTTTTTATTGTTATTTATTTTTACCTTCTTTTGATTTATTTTTCTTCAATTTTTTTCCATAGTCATTTGATATTTATATCAAATTTAATCCTCCTTTAATTCTTTTTAAATCCGTTTAATAATTGTTTTTTTAATTTATCCCTAGCATTTGATTTCATTTTTTTATGTTGAATTTGGTCCCTTTCTTTTTTATATTTATTTTATTTAAGTTCTTTTTTTATAACGATGTTGATTAATTCTTTTTTGCCTTATAAGGTTAATCATGATCTCATTGTCAAGACAAGTTTTGAAAGTTAGTACGGGTTGACTTTGACACCTTTCTAGGTCTTATAAATATATATTTTTAATTCAATCTTTCAATATTTGATTTTTTTAAAATTATTTTTTTATGAGATTATCTCAATTTTATATTTCATGGTCACGGGGTCACCGGAATAAGACTCTTTTTTTTTTTAATTCAACACCCAGGTGTATTTTTCATCAAGAATTGTTTTGGTTCTACCTTCCCAACTTAGGACCACCCACCTGTTCTCTGTTAATAGGCCCTAGTCTTCTAATGTCTCGTTTGTAGTGTTGAAGCACCCAATTTGTGTTAGGTTCTCCTTACCAAGTTTTGTTTATTCGAACAACTCAGTGCCTGTAATGCACGAGTTGGAACTCACTCATCGATTCCAGGTTCCAACTTGATCACTCTGATAGTCTCTGTTTGAGGCCAAATATTACAGGCACAAGCCCTGCTTGCATTAGACAGGTGAAGCGGGAACCGAAACCCCAGGCCTTAAAATCAAGGGCAAACTATCTAACCAGCAAAAAGCCTCGCACGCCTCACACTTGCACAAAATAATTTTAAACAAAATTAAAAATTGACATAATAACATGTATACGAGGAAACGACATGTCCATTATGCTAGCAAGTTAAAATCAGAAAATAAGAAAGTGAATGGTTACATAGTGATTAAAAATGTGCTGAAAAAGCACATGCTTGAATGATCTACCTGCTAGGTAACAAAAGTCAAGTTTGATCCTCGGATATTACTGCAACACATTGTTATTTTTCCTTTACACACATTGACATTTAGAGGAGTTAAATAGCATTCAGAAATATTTGGTTTTCAGAATGCTCCCTCTCCTTAGTTTTAAAGGCAGCCATCTACCATAATTATTTGGCCTGATAAGCATGGAAATGCTTCAATTGTCACACTTTATCATCGTGGAACCACCATCTGGTCTCCTTGGGTGATCTTCCATTTCTACAGTTCTTAACATATCGGTCATTGTCCTCGGGACGTTGCTGCAAGCAAGGCCAACCCCATTAATCAAACTGCCTTAAAAATATGATTTAAACGCGGTGAAGAAATGAAACCTCCTAATGCCTATCTTAAATCCCTGTCTAATGAATCTAAACGGCATGCTTATCCTTCATCAAGGGTATTGGCAAATATGTCCTTGCTGACCAGCAGCCAATAGTAGCACAATGAAAACAAAAGCATATCATGAAAAAAGGGAGGGTAAAGCGAGCACATAAAAAATTGACTGCAAAATCAAACCTTCGCGGGGGAGCTTGAAAGCATGGAGAGAATACTGATACAGACGGAACTAACAGTCATGGCAGGCGACCAGGAATCATATAGTATATCTGCACACAGTAATAATCAAATGCTAGTCATGCTGCAAGTATTATTAACTGCAGGTTTAGATTGAAAGGATCACGAGAGAAGAGATACATAATATATTAAAACCCTCATCCCATTAAAAGTGTTCATCATTCCTTTTTGAGATGTCTCATTATGTAAAAATTAATTAATTATTACATTTATGGAGCAACATAACAGCCTTCAATTAGAAAGCTAACCACTTTCAACAAGACATATTAAAAACAAATTCCGCTGACAGTAATTAATGATCACTCTATATATAGTTGGAACACTAAAGTTGCGCAGTAAATATGAGATAGAAAGAGAATAACTGAGATAAGAACCATATCCAAGGTTACAGAGCTTGAATCTTAACAAATAACTTATACCCAGCTTATCCAGAATAGGAATAGCATAGCACATGCATCAATACATGCACGAGTCCAAGTTGTATCACAAATGAACAGAAAGGGAGAAACTGAAAGTACATTCTTATCTAGTGGCAGCATTGAGAGTTAAAATTTCTAAACAAATGGATTGCATGACAGGCGTAACTTATACAGCAATAATTAGCTACCAGTCAGTTGGTGTCACTGTACTGCATGCCCAAGGTTTTCACTATCCATCATAATATCTATGTCCGTTACAGTGAACTATACCTGAATTTGGCTTTTGCAGGTCGCACTGAAATTTAATGTTCTGAGATTTACCATGTTATTTTTTCTAGCAAAATCAAGGCTTTCCCCTATACCCGATGGAAATCGCAAGAAACTAGAAAACTAAGAAATCTACATGCATGCAACTGGCCATGTATTATATAAAAAACTTGTAAAACGAGAATGACAATGTACCAACAACCAAAACAGCCCAGCAATTACGTGCAAGACCATCGCTTTCAAAAAATAAGTGAATACTGTGAAATAAAAGCATTGAAATAAATAAGTTCATGATGTAGCAAAAGGAACACCCAGCTAAGTGGGCCGAGATAATTCAACCCGGGACAGAATACAACAAAAAATTATCCAACCGATTCAAAATCGTAATTACAAGGTTAACTTAAAGCCAATATAGAACATACATATATTTACCTAAGCAAATATGCCCATTGCTATAAATATGCGGATGCAGCGGAGCCGGGTGAAGAAAGATAACCTGTTAGAACCACAATCAAGACTATTACATGGGGGGGACCCCACTAAAATCTGCACAGTTAACAATATGCTGTTGCAATTGCAAACCTGAGGAGCTTCCATAGGGTAATGCTCAGGAAAATCGACTTGAAGCTGATAGATCTCATTAGCGTACAGGGTGCCCGGAGCTCCAATTACTTCAATAACCCACCTTCAATTAAAAAATCCCAATAACCGCACATAAAAAAAGCGAGAGGCAAACTAATCAAACATAAAAACTAATTGAGAAAAATCATATTCTTAAATTTCATTTTACAAACATTTCCAAAAAAAGATCCAAACTTTAGTTTGATTTCTTATTTTCCAATAACCTTCCTTTGATTTTCTCGGCAAGAAAACACTATTTAACATAAAACAAAACATCCCACACCAGTAATCAAACAGAAGACCAAACCTTTGGAGATTATCAGTGACTTTATGTTTGAAACCAGTTGGAGGGTTGACTTGCCACTCAACAAGTTCTTTTTGAAGCCGATTGCAAGCAATCTTACTCAGTGCCTAGAACAGAACAAAACCCACAAATTTACTATCGTCGATTATAGAAAACACGACATAAACAAAAGCCCGTGTCATCGATTAAGAGTATGAACCTTGCGAGTAGTTGCAGAGGAGCTCGTCATGGTGGCAACGATAGCTTTCTGGATACAGAAAGGGGGATAATTAGATTATTACAGAGAATTTTAGGGGTTTGATGTGAAGGGGTGTTTGAACTTTGAAGAAAGGGACAATGAGTACCAGCGACGGTTTATGAGGGGAGGGTATGGTATGAGAGGTAATTTTCGTGTTCCCCACCACAGTACTTCCATATCTTCTATTTATCTTAATATTTTTGTTCTCCTTTTCCCTTGCTATATTTTTAGTTAATTAAAACTTAATATAATAAATTAGATAAATTGAAAAGCGATTAGATGTTTTTTTTAATTTCTAATATTATCATATTAATTAAGATTACTAAAAAGCACTAATTTGATATTTTTAAGAACATTCAAAAACAAAAATTATTAAACTTTCAAACGGGTAATAATTAAAGATTTTGGGGGTTAATCATTTAATTTTAGTAAATTACATACACTAGGAATTGTAATTACATCCTATGCAATATATTGAAAAGACTTTCTGCTGGTTTAATGTGGTACATATTAATTTAAAAAATATTTATAAATCATTACATCAAAATTATTGAAAAACTTAATGATATTTGCTTTGTTTGTTTTTGAGATTTAACATGTTTCTTAAATTTCTTTTCAATCAATCAATCAATTAAAATAGCATCACTGCAATGTATTTTTAATTGATTTCTATTTTTGCAAAAACATTATATATCATATTACTAAACCCACGCTAAATATAATCTTTTGAGTTCATAAACTCTAATGATAATAATTCTTTTTAAGAACAAGATCCAGCCATTATTTAGTGTCTTCCACATATAGAACTTCCTCTGGGTTTTGAGGCATCCACCCTTATCCACTTCCTTTTTTTTTGTAAAACATCCATCAATGATCAAACAAACGTCTTTTCTCTCGTTTTTTAGCAGAAAATAAATAAACAAATACATAAAATATCTTGACCGTACACACTTGGCTGCTTTCCTATCAACAGTCAGTCGAGTCGAGTTGTCTTCAAGTATTTATTGCCCCGCTGCCTCTTGACCAGACAAAAGTTCTGGTTTGGGACAGAAAATTGTTCTTGACTTCTTTCAAGTTTCAAGTAGGAAGGAAAACATTTTATATTGTCATTTTATTTATAATAGTTTTTTAAAATATTTTTTATTTAAAAATTTATTTATAATATCAATACAAATAAATAATTATAAAAAAATAGTTTTGACATCATCTTACATATGAGAACTGTCATGAATTGGTTTCTTGAGTTCGATAGTTCTTTTTTTATTCTGCTTGGTTTGAAAATCAAACAAATAGAAAAACCAGATTCTTTTTTTTCTTTCATTTTTTGTTTTATTTTCAAGAAAAAGATAAAAATAAATAAATTAGGAAATCAAATTAACTGACAATTTTTTTTTATTAATAGTGAGTTAACATGAAACAGACAAAACATTGTTTAATTAATTTCTCAAACTCTATTTGGAGACAGTGGGTCGGTAATAAAAGACAACAAATGGTAACGGGTCAAACTTCAAAGTTATGGAAAAGAGCAAATCACTAATCACTCGCCCCCACCTGGGTGACAGATTATTCTAAAATGTTTCAAATCCCTTCCTAGGTCTTATTACCCAACATCAAAGGCACTAGAAAGAGAAACAGGCTTTTACTTGCTTCTTACTTTTCCCCTGCCTTTCTTTTTAAGCAGGCGCGTATGCAATCATCGCCTCATCTGCCTCTCTTCTAAGATCGAGTATTAAGCATATTCTAGCCTTCATCAATGGAAATGTTCCCCTGCAATTTGTCTTATAGGGGGTATGGGCATCTAATAATCAAAAGATTGATGATTAAGTTTGATATAATCAATAAATAACAACATATTTTTCAAAATTTTCAATTTTTTAAAGTGTTTTCCAAATAAAAATAAAAATATTTTCCTAGAGACCAAGTCAAATTTTCCTTCCCTGTTCAACTTTTTTAATGGTAAATAAATGCAGGAAAGTCTAAAAAATAGTTTATAGAAACCCACTTGACACGAAACAAGCAAGGCAGCATGACCTAAAAGTTCATTTCCCATTCAATCCAAAGGGGGGAATCGATGACTTCAATCCAAATGTAAATGACAGCCTCTGGAAAATATATTTGGCTGACAAAATAAGCTAACAGGATTCGGTCCCAGTGGGATAGAATTGGATTTTGCTTTAATCCTTCTGCTTTTGTCTAATGTTTCTTTACTTGGTTGCGTGGATTGGCCACACCGTAGAAGCATAAAGTGCTTTTGTAACATCACATCTGGAATAATGAATGATCAAAAGGTAAATTGCTGACAATAATATGCATATTCTGAAGTGGTGGCCACTGGTCACATGCGCCTGCGCTCTAAGAAGACACCCCCCCCCCCCACCCCCCACCACCACCACGTATTTATGGCTCAAAGAAATAAAATTGGTGTAATATCTTCTCTTATGATGCATTTCCCCTTGGAATCCCAAACATTTAGTCTTTAGAGGTGATACCATGAACAAGTACCACGTATTTATGGCTCAAAGAATAAAATCGTAAGGCATAAGCAGGTGAAAAAGAGAAGAGAGTGACAAAAAAAAGAACGTATATCCAGTCTAATGCAAGAGTTTTAACTGCATTAAGAAATGCATTTACTTGAAAACAAAGAAAGAGACTAATCTCAGGAAAAATCACACTTACAGCACAGGTTATATAACAGCTTAGGCCTAGAGGAAATATTATTTATTTATAGCAGTGTCAACTGGGATTTAAGTGATTCAACATTATACATAAGCAATGCATCTTGCACGTTATAGGGCACATGGTTATCCCATAAAATACGAGCAACAGTGTTCTAGTTCTTTCTTCAATTGTCCCACAGGGCCTAGTCAGATATCACCCACAAGCAATGATAAGAATGTCCACAGTGAGGAAAAGGGTCCAGAACTTAGCTGTAAGAGAGGAGGGAGCGAGGAAGAACTTTATATGGGTTAAGGATTCCATTGGGGTCCAGCAATTTCTTGATAGAAGCCATCAGTTGCACCTATCCAAATGAATTCCACGCAATTCATACATTATCATTTAAAGAAACCCCACGTTATCCAAACATATGCCAGGAAATATGCATTTCTAATATTTTCAAATGTAAAAATGCTCACAGTTCCATGTGACTTGCTATAGAATATTTCATTGGCTTTCATCAGTCCCAGGCCATGCTCTGCACTTATACTCCCTCGGTGCTTAGATGTCCACTCATATACATAGGGTTCAATTTGTGCTAAAATCTGCAAATGTAATTGAGATATAAATTAAGAGTCGCATAGTATCCAGAACAAAAATAACTCAAAAGACATCACTGGAGAAGAAAACTACTGTATCATCATATCGCGGTGCTGAAACATTCAAATGCAAATTGCCATCTCCAAGATGACCATATCCCACTACATTGGCTGATTGACCTAAAATAATAGACAGGGAGAGCAAAAAATGGGGTCAGCTGATGAGTTTGTACTGGACATACTGCAGAGTATCCAATCACACTCTATACAGAATTAAGTAGAATATCTAAATAATACACCACCCAAAGAAGAGATATTTAGTGAGAAGTTCTTGCTCAGCTTCCAGCACATGCACAGCACAACGTTTCTTCATCAATTCTCTTCCTTTTCTCATGAGGGGTGGCAATGTTCACATCTATTGTTAATTTTAGTTATTCTGCTAAAACTGTTACTGAACATGCTGCAAGTTCACCCCTACAAGCTATCAATGCAACCTTACACTAGCGTACAAAATGAATGTCCAATAATTCAAAATTTAAGAGGTAATGCTGCCTTTTCTCACCAAGTCTTGCTCGCATTTCCTCAACAAGACTGTACATTTTTTCTACCGGCAGAGATAAATCATATTTGTATACAGGCCCAACTCTCATCAATGCTTCAGGTACACCCTACAGCCATACAAAATGATCCAACAAACAAAATATTAATATCTATACCATGAGTTAATTCCCAAACTATTAAGGAACCATCTCACCTAAAAGCTTAAGTTGTTAGGTGAGGCCCCAGAATATGATTTATATTATTCTCTAACACCCCCCTTCAAGTGAAAGCTTGTTGGGCTTGAAACTTGCACAGACCCACACTACCTTGTGCTTATTTTTTATCAAATAGAATGAGATGATGTGATTCGAACTCGTGATCGTTGGGTCAACAAAGCTCTGAAACCATGTTAAGGAACCATCTCACCTCAAAGTTTAACCTGTTAGGTGAGGCTCCATACAAAATGATCCAACAAACAAAATATTAATATCTATACCATGAGTTAATTCCTAAACTATTAAGGAACCATCTCACCTAAAAGCTTAAGTTGTTAGGTGAGGCCCCAGAATATGATTTATATTATTCTCTAACACCCCCCTTCAAGTGAAAGTTTGTTGGGCTTGAAACTTGCACAAACTCACACTACCTTGTGCTTATTTTTTATCCAATAGAATGAGATGATGTGATTCGAACTCGTGATCGTTGGGTCAACAAAGCTCTGAAACCATGTTAAGGAACCATCTCACCTCAAAGTTTAACCTGTTAGGTGAGGCTCCAGAATATGATTTATATTATTTTCTAACACAAACTACTATTGGATGAAGAGCAGATGCAGAAGCACGGGAACATGAATACTTGGTAGATAACCATTGAGAAAATTTTACAGCATGGGTCTTTGTTATTATCATCATACCAAAGCAATTTTCTTTCTCCGTGTTTGAATTTTCTAACATCGACACAACCATATACGTAGTTCCATAAGTAAACTAATGATTCGAGGGCACAATGTGCACATGGAGAACATCAAGTTAAGGTTTGTAGCACAGGTAGATAATCATATGTCTCAACTGTCAAAAAACTAAACAGGACAGGACACAAAATAGTCAGAAAGGTTTCAGGTAGACATGAAACAATTTTTCTGAATTTAATGGGCACCTCACGTATACGCCAAAATGAGGATGCCTGATTTATGTCTTGAGCAAGAACCCCATCAGAAATTAAACCAGATTCCATTGAGTGAATCAGGAATGCCTCAAGCTTCTCTCTGTAAGCAGTCGGATAAAAATTTCAGTTTTAGCATACTGGGCATCATGTGATCAATCTATGCAAGGAAGAATACAAGAAAATAACCCAAGGATGCTATAATGATTAATGACAAGATAAAACAAGATAAAGGGGCAAACAATGTTGGCAAATGAAAGGTGTTAACTTGTACAGAACTTCCTCTCAAGGGAATATATTAGTTATGTAATCTTTTGGTCGTTCAACGGGTGCACAAGACAGCTATATTCTATTGGTCATTCAACAGGTGCATGAGACAACACTAGAGGTTGGAGCTTATTCCAGTGTTTTGCATAGTTAGGTGAGGCATTTCAGGATGACAAATAAAATAAAACGGCTACATCTTGCCTTCTCTTCAGCGATGCACTCAGAATTAAAAATCTCAAATTATTCTGAAAAACATGACCTCAAGTATTTGCAACCACCAAATTTAAATAGAAGATGTGCTGTTATAGCAACCTTAGCAAATGATAATCCAATTTTTTAAAGGAAGAGGAAAACTGGTGAGAAGGTTACTTGTCATAAGATTCATCACTGCCCGTCGTCTCAATCAGCAAATAAAAGTTGTGTGCTGCAGAAGACAATGGATTCCGAACACCTTCTAGATGGTTTAGAACCTGCCACATGAAACACAATAAGTGAACACAAAATAAAATCAAAGCTAAGGTAGGTACAAAATCTGGATTTCTTCAATAAAATAAACATGAACTGCAAGATAATCTACATAAGAAAATATCTTACCTAGCCATGACAAAGTATGAATTTGCAGATCACACTACTATGTAGTCCAAAACATGTAAAACTAAAACGTGCTTGTCACCAGAACATAAAACTCATGATAATCAAATTTTCTTGCACAAATATTAAAATAGTTTTTCCAAATATTTCACCAAGAAAACAAAACTTGAATACAAAATATGATAGCAGAAACTCAAGGTAGGTTCTCAAATATCAACAATTCTAGTAGGGTAAGGAATTTTTTTAAGAATAACTACCCTTCATTTAAACCATGAAATTATGTTAAATATGGGACTTCTTTGATATTCTTCGAGAATCAGAGCTATCATAGCAAATAACGCTCATATATACCTTTACCAGTGATTACAAAAACACTCATTAAATACTTTAATTTCTTACAGTGTTTTTAATCAGATTGTAATTTCTTGCTTGATATGAGATAAGTAGAAAAAGAAACACTCATTAGATTTAGAGCAGCTGTACCAAATCCATTGCATGGCTATCCAAAAATTCAAATGCAGACAGAATCTCTCCAAGTTTCCTCTTCGCTTCTGATAGAAGTTTCTGATAGGACAAAAATAATAAGGCAAAAAACACTTCTTAAACTCAACAGAAAAGAACTGAGAGATATTGCAAAAACAAGTTTATAAGCATACTTTCGGTTTAAACCTTGGTCTTTCCAGAAAGTAAAAGGTAATTACTTTTAGCCATTTGCACATCATTTAAAATTATGAATCCTTGTATATATGTCCATGTTTGAAACCCCCACCCAAAAAGCTATCAGCTTTAGCAAATAGTAAGACAGGAAAAAAAGAGACTCGTTCTTCAAAACCCTTTAATACTTTCCCAATCCAAATCATTAGAAACACAATTAGCCAACTAAGATGGTTGTGATTAAAACTCTGGAAGAGAAAAATCTGATTCAAATGTCAGATGGAAGTGATAAAGCTCCAGTATTCTAATTTAGCATGAAGTTTCTAGTTCCACGTGTCCTAGCTTACTCTGCAGCCTACAGTATGTATGGTACTGTGGCAGGGTGTAATTGTTCCTAGGTTTAATTGTTTGGATTATTAAGGTCCTAAGCAATAATGAGATGTTTTGATATGAACTAAGGATTACTAGAAACAAAGACTCAGTTCCTATCAAACCGAACAATTCTCAAGAATTCAACAAGAGGGTGGAACACATACTGATACAGCAGGCAAGAACTACATTGACCAGAAATATGCATGCATGCACATATTTAATTATTTGTATATCCTGTAGCAATAACATAATATATGGAAAAGGAACATATTTTCAGATGACGAAGCTTCAGTCATTTTCACTAGAAAATATACTTGGCAGCTCAGATAATCTTCACATGCAAGGAATGCTATGTTCACTGAAGATAGCTTTGGGGGAGTAAGAATTGAAACTTTAGTTACAATTCCCAAGGAACCTTCACTTCCTACATCAATGATAGCAAGAATACATGAATTGGACCATTTGTTAAAACTTGGCTGGTGATAGGGAAAAATAATTCAGTGCAAAGTGATTGGCATATACCTATAAACAGATGCTTCAAGTCATACCCTGTATTATCTTTACGTAATGTCCCTAGCATGTCAAGCACATCACCATTTGCCAGAACAGCCTCAAGACCTGTAAGATTGGCCAAGAAAATGCTTTGCAATAACTGGCATCACAAAAAAATATACAAATATAGAAGCGTTATGATACAGACACAGATTAGACATCTATAACTCCAATATATCCCCCTTATAATATCCAGCATTGCCAGCATAATTTTATGATTATGTAGCAGGACCCAACAACATAATCAAATTCATCTCATTTTACATAGTCATATGAATACAGGAGTATCAATCATACTCACACAACAAACCATTTATTTTATAAAAAAAAAATGTCTTCAAGTTCTTAACAAATCATGACTTAATAGTATAGAATTCTCACCAAGTACATTCCCATGAAGAGAGCCATAACGTACAAAGCGCAAACCACCTGCATTAGTTGAAACATTTCCACCAATTTGGCAGCTTCCTTTTGCACCTAAGTCCAGTGGCATTACAAATCTGAATGGAAGTTTAATTTACATGAATGCAGAATGAATTAAAATGCCAAACTTCCATTTGCTATAATTTCAATCACATGGGTCAAAGATCAAAACATGTGTGAAAGAGTGTAATGACGATAGAACATTAAGAGTAAGGAAGCAATTCAATGCAACAAAAAATGAAAATAAAATACAAAGTAAGGAAAAATCAGTATCATATTTCGCTGCAAACTGGCAGTAGATTTTCATAAATTCTCTTAAAGAAAACTTTGTTCAAATATTTTAACACAAAGTCCTCTAGAATTACTGGAGATCTCAAGAAACTCAAAAATGTATTCAACTACATAGTGGTGGATTAATAAAAATAACTAATCTGCACTCTCAGCATGAAAATTATCAGCAATCAAAGTAAAATCCATCACAATATTCAAGGAGAAATATCAATAACTAAGCTTAATTTTTTGTTTATTATTATACGTTATAGAATCTCTTTTCCTTTTAGTTTCAAATGCACTACAAGTCCAATGAGAAAAGATGAAGATTTATTGAACAATTACCCTTGGTTATCCAGGTAAGAAATAAGATTTTCCAATATGCATCCAGCTTCACAAACTAGTATACCACTGACCTGAAATGCAACACAAGGTAAAAACTTTCTAATTGGGTTCAGAAATATTATTCAACTTGGTTATGAATGCCACAAGACTTTCTACCTTGTCAAAAGCTATAATCTTATTCATTGAACCCACATTGATAATAACCTGCACAACAAATAATCAAGAAGCTCTTAAACATGAGATATTCTCCAAACACGCGCTCCCACCCCCCAACACACAGACACACAGAGAGAGAAGATTACATTACCTCATCGAAAACCGGCACACTTCCACCAACAAGTCCAGTATTTCCACCTTGTGGAACAACTGCCAACCGCCTCGAATTACAATATTCTAAAATCTTAGAAACCTATCCAAATAAATAAATAAACTGCATTGATTCATAATATAACAAAGGATTTAATAAAAAAAATAATAAAAAAAAACGAACCTCCTCGGTGTTTCTAGGCAAGAGTAATAGTTTACTGAATCCTTTATATTTATGCATCCAATCAATATTTGCTGTCTCCAATCTATCTTCATCTTGAACCACGTTTTTCTCCCCTAACACTCCCTTGAAATAACTCAAGTCATCGGAATTCAAACTCGAGAACGACGGATTCCTCTCAACTTTCGTCGCTAATGAACCGAAACTTCTGTACAGTTGTGGATTCCGACCTCCATTTCCGAGCGGCAAAGCTGTTTAAGACAAGAAATTTGAAAGTTTCGTTGCAATTGCAGGATTATCACTAGGAATAGAGAGTGATTGTACCTGAAATGAAGCGATAGATTGGATTATTGGAGGTTAATTGGCGATTAACAAGTGATTTTATCGATTGTCTCAGAAGGCGATGAGTCACTTTGTACTTATCCATGATCACCTCTCTGTTGCTCTCTGTTTTTTTTTTCCTAATGGCGTGATTAACTTTGCTTGCTTTCCATCTTTACCGTTATTTAGTACTGAACAATCGTATCCAGAGACCCGAGATGCTTTTATATTTTTCAAGTGAACAGTGAAAACGAATCTGACTTCTGTGTTTTCCCAAGGCCTCTTGTATTGGGCCAGTCCAGGCCAGCTCTGTCGGGCTGGGTACAGGAGAGACGTTCTCTCAAATATGGAAATGTTACTGGGCCGGTCCGGGACCATTATAACAACGGCACCGTTTTATGGGGGAATACAGCGAGACAAGACGACAGTAATCCCTATCTGGCTTCTGTTTAGCGCTGCTGCTACGCACTCCACTCTTTTTGGCTCTGTTTCTCTCATGGCGTCTTCTCTCGCATCGTCTCTTTCAACGATCCAAAGGCAATGCTGCTGTTTATCTCTCAGGTCTCTCTCTTCAAGGAAGCCACGCCCTTCTCATTATCATTGCTATCGACATTTCAATAAAGGACCACTCAAAAAGAGGATCTTCTCTCTCTCTCTATCAAGAAACTTCTCTCAATCTCACCTTTCTAAGAACACTCAAGGTCCTGGACTTCACCACTTTGTTGCTCAAGCTACTTCCTCCGCTTCCGTCTCGGCTTCCGCCTCTCAAACACAGCCCCAGTGAGTTCTTATTTATTTTCCTTAAAAGGTTCTGTACAAAATTGAATTTTGATGCGTATTTTTAGTGATTTCTGTTTTAAAATGACTTAGTTGATACTGTATCCGTTTTTCTTGTGGAAATGCTGCTTTGGGGAGTTTAGAGCAGAAGGGTTTCCATTAGAAATGATTATTTTTTTTGCATGAAGGATGATAGAAAGATTAAAGCTTTATGTCTCAAATAACCAAGCTTCTGCTGCAAATGTAATTCAATCACCTCTGGTTTCCATTGAATTCTCTTTGAAGCAAGTTTTCTGATGTGAAGGGCTTTGTAAAGATTTAAACTTAGCTTCTCCAAGACAAGTTAATGTCTGAAAGGGAACCAAATAATGATTACTTTCCATTAAATTCTCAATGTTTCTCAAATGAAAATAACTCTTAACGATTAGGAATTTAGAACTTAATACGAGGTTAATACTTTCAACTTTAGTGCTTGAGAAGCAAGTTCATGCTATAAGATTTCTGTCCAATTTTATGCTCCTTAAAACATGTTTCTTTGGTGAAAGATGATGTAAATATTGAAAGTGTGGGTTAAAAATGAAATAAATGCTTGAAATGCAATTCAGTTATGAACGTTGGGCATTGTATTTAACATAATTCGTTTGAATTTATTCTTTCTTTTTTAATTTCTGACAAGGTTTGAACCAGCTTTAGAAGTTCCACCAGATATTGAAATTCTGCCAAGAGGTCGTATTTATCATGAGACTTATGGGTGTCAAATGAATGTAAATGACATGGAGATTGTTCTATCTATTATGAAAAATGCTGGATATAGTGAAGTTGTGGATGTTCCTGAAAGTGCGGAGATCATATTTATTAATACATGTGCAATAAGGGACAACGCAGAGCAAAAGGTCTGGCAGAGACTTAATTACTTTTGGTTTCTAAAGAGACAGTGGAAGAGCAATGTTGCCATTGGAAGGTCACAGTCGCTTCATCCACCTAAGGTTGTTGTGTTGGGTTGTATGGCTGAGAGGTTAAAGGATAAGATATTAGATGCAGATAAGATGGTTGATGTGGTTTGTGGACCTGATGCTTATAGAGATTTGCCACGATTACTGGAAGAGGTTGAATATGGTCAGAAAGGGATCAATGTCCTTCTTTCACTTGAAGAGACTTATGCAGATATTAGTCCTGTGAGGATCTCTAAAAATTCTATCAGTGCTTTTGTGTCAGTGATGAGGGGTTGTAATAATATGTGCTCGTTTTGCATTGTTCCTTTTACTAGAGGGAGAGAGCGATCACGTCCTGTTAATTCAATAGTGAAGGAGGTTGCAGAACTCTGGAAAGAAGGTGTGAAAGAGGTAACTCTTCTCGGGCAGAATGTAAACAGCTATAATGATGCATCTGAGATTGAAAAGGAAGTTGAGACTGGAATGAATTGGAAGTATAGTGACGGTTTCTCCAGCATGTGCAAGGTGAAAGAGGTGGGTTTACGTTTTTCAGATCTCTTGGATAGACTTTCCTCTGAGTTTCCTGAGATTCGGTTCAGATACACTTCGCCACACCCTAAAGATTTCCCAGATGACTTATTGTATGTAATGCGGAACAGACATAATATTTGCAAATCTATCCATTTACCTGCTCAAACTGGGAGTAGTGCAGTTCTGGAAAGAATGCGAAGGGGATATACTAGAGAGGCATACTTGGATCTTGTGCAGAAAATCAGGAGAATTATTCCAGATGTAGGGATAACCAGCGACTTCATATCTGGTAAGAGATCCTATCAAAAAGCCTTCATTTTCTATAAAATTGGAACTTGCACTTCTCACAACTTTTTATGCTTGGAAGATATCCAAGTGAGATGAGGACAATATCATAGAAATAAAACTAAAACAAATCAAAAGAAGAAAAAAAAAAGAAACTTCAAGTTTTGAGATTGAGATAACTTATAAAAAGTAAATTGAAAAAATATCATTGAAATAATATATAAAAAAAAACTATGTTTTGTAAAGAGGAATCTCAATCCTCAAGTTGAAAAATGTAATTGATATTGCTTAAAATAATTTAAGCAGCTTTAATTTTGGGCCCGTTTACCTTGAATCCTGCTGTTCATGTCGGAGCTAAGACCAACTTCCTTGTCTTGGTATCGTTGCCATTCTCTCCCTGCTTTCTGAAGTTCCCCAACTGGCCTGTAAGGAAGGCAATTTCTTTCCTTTTGACAAACCATCCTCCTTATTTGTCGATGCCCATATCTATTTATCAATTTAATTTAGATTTAGATTTTCCACATAGGAATTGCCTCCGGTTTTGCATATATGGACATCTATGTGTCTTAGTTGTGTACGATGTTGAACCTCATTTTTGATATTGCCCTCTTAATTCCTGGGTTCATTTCTACAGGTTTCTGTGGAGAAACTGAAGAGGAACACGAAGACACACTAAGTCTTGTGAAGGCTGTTGGTTATGATATGGCATATATGTTTGCATATAGCATGAGGGAAAAAACTCATGCCCATAGGACCTATGTCGATGATGTCCCTGATGAGGTCAAGCAGAGGAGGCTTGCCGAACTGATTGAGGCTTTCCGTGACAGTACAGGTCAGTGTTTTGACTCCCAGATTGGATCTGTCCAGCTTGTTTTAGTGGAAGGGCCCAACAAGAGAGCTCCAGACACAGAACTTATTGGCAAGAGTGATAGGGGCCATAGAGTTTTATTTACCAATCTGCCGCTGCCAAATCGAAATGAGGATGGAAGTCAGGCGAGGAACCCCATCGTTGGTGATTATGTGGAAGTTCTTATAATGAAATCGACACGAGCTTCCCTCTTTGGAGAGGCACTTGCTATTACCACATTGAGTTCATTTTACAACAATCTTGACCAAGAAGCTGTTGCCAATGCAAGCTGATGCTGAACAGCACTAGCTTCCTGGAATGGCATGCATTTCCATTTTTCAGTTAAATCATCATCAGATCATTCAAACGTATTCTTTCTTAGCATTGGTGGAGCTGTTTCTTGCTAGGAGATTCAGAATTTTGCATGCCAGCAGCCAGGACTTGCTGCCAATCTTGAACACTGAAGTGGCCTGTAGGTGCAAGGTGCCAGTGCTTAAGCTTTGGTGGAAGCATTGAGGTACATATTTTCAGCCTGCTAGATTGCAGGATCCACATGAGGAGCCCACAAATTGGACGGTAGTTTTTCACGCGATGCATTTCCTTTCATGCTACCTAGTTTTTCATGATAAATGCACTCTCCCTTATTGCCTATATAGGGTCCAAGTCTTCTGTAAATGTAAAGGTATCGATCGAGACATTGAAATAATTTTTTGTAGGGGATCTATTGAAAAAAGTTTTCCCATGTTATACTGTGCGGTTATAAGCTTGGCTGCAACCATGAACATGAATCCAATTTGATGTTTCCTTTGATGTATGTAGATCATAATATGGTTGCAAATCCATAGTACAGAAAGTAATTATTAATTGCCACCTCCTCGTGTCGGTTGACTATAGTTAATTCCGCGATCCAATCATGCCTTCTGACGGACCTCAAAAATGCTGTACAATCAATGGCAAATCATATCCTTTTGATTCTGCATCAGTTGGTTCCACTTTATTCTGTACCATGTATACTGAATGATTGAGCTTCGCTGGAGTCACGAATTCTCCATGATTGTATCATGACCCCGATTGAGATGTTCAGTGCGTCCCTGCCAGAGATTTTTCTACTGATAACACTCCCCGTGATCAATCTGAGGTCTGATGCACGATTGATTGCAAACTCGCAGTTATTGTACAGAACAAAAGTGGTCAAAGCTTATAATGAACATGCAGGAAAACGTCTCCACTTGATTTTCCTGGGCCAAAAACAGTAGCAGAAAAACTCGTTGGATCACAACTCGTATTATACAGCAGTGCTTGGCCCAGAAGATGCTATGATAATAATAATAATAATAATAATAATAATGTACTGGCAAAGTTTTGAGCACGAGAAGAAGGAAGCGTGGGGTGACAGTGACGGTGACGGTGATAGTACTGAGAAGTGAGAACGATGAAGACAGTACGAAGGTTTTCGCAGGAAAGTGGAGAGGAAAAGGAGATGGCTGACAAATTTCGGCGCCATTTATAGTTCCAGTGGCCTTTTCTTACGTGCCCACTGCATGTCCTTGAGTTGCGTGACATAAACACCAGCTCCCCTCTAGGTGAACGAAGAAATCACGGCCCAGAAGGCCGAAGGCCGAAACTACTATCATAGTTTTAATTTCACGCATTTCTCTTTAGTTTTATTTAAAAAATATAAATTATTTTTTAAAATTTTAGGATAATTTTTCTCTGAAGTTAGTTTTATTTTAGCAAATTTTCCTCCTACACAAAAACATAATGACAATTTTCTTTACTTGATTTCCCTAATTGATATACTAATTACATTTAACACATAATATTCAGTTGTATCTTGGAATTGGTTTATAAAACATATAGTGATTTCCTTATAGTGGGGTTAAACTTAAAACCATGCTAGGTATTTATAATCCAACATGAATAGTTTAACATGTAATATTAACAAGTTTTAAGGATAATTAAAGATGAATTGAAGTTATTTAGGAAAAAAAATTATAAAATGAATGTCGTTATGAGTATTTCTGAAACTATTAACATTCATGAACACAAAAATCCGCTGTAATTAATAAATATTCATGAATAATAAGAAATTAAATATTCATGAACCATGAACATTCATTGTAAGTTATAAACACTCATGAACTATGAACATTCAATGATGTAAAAATTCACTGTAATTAACAAATTTTAATGAATTTTAAAAAATTAATGTTTCAGTTTTCAAGCTCTATATAAAAATAGATGTATTGGATGAGCTACAAGTCATGAAATTTCATGAGTTATTCTCTTTCTCTCTGTTGTTGCTCTTTTCTTATACTTGTTCATCTATTATTTTACTTTACTTTACTTTAAAGTTTGATCTTTGCATCATAACCAACTAAAAAGTATCAGTTTTTGTTTGAAAAGATTCCGTGATCGGTATGGTAGGTTGTTTTTAAAAGTATTTTTTTGCTTAGAATATATTAAAATAATATATATTTTTATTTTTTTTCAATTTATTTTGATATCAAATAAAAAAAAGGTAATTTCACATCAATCAATGAGCAATAACGTTTCAAGAATAAATAAATAATTATTAACAACAATAAAATTCAGCCTAATCAAATCCTAAAAGTTTCATTAAATAAATGTTTTATTCCAATACATGCTTTAATACACATAACGTGAGTCAGTTTCAATCAATTATATACGATTTAATATTTGTTTTGCGTGAATAATAATACTATGCTATGACTACAAGCTCACAATAAATTTATAAATTTACATGATTATAAACTAAATACAACAGGCTTGTGAAAAATTAAATAGCAATAAACTCTTTTTTTATTTAATTTTGCAAATTAACTCAAGTAAAATAACAGCAGTAACTTTGTTATAATTAATAGATAAAGTCTTTATTGATTTATAATTATAATAAAATAAATTACTTTCTTCGCACCATCCTATTTAGTAAAGCTCGTCTAATATTTCCTATCAAAAAAATACTAAGTAAATAAAGTGAAGACAAAATACATAGCCTGGCGGACATAAATGATATTCGCAAAACTCTAGATCTCACGAATCTCCCACTTAAGATATCCATGCCCCCTCATTCATTTCTCTTACAAGGAGAGAGAGAGAGAGAGAGGCTTCTTCTCAACCAACTCATAAAGCCACCCCACACACCAGAGAGAACAAGGGAGCAATACAGGACCAGCTAGCTAGTGCATGTAGTTATCAGAGGGCCACAGTTTTTCATAGCTCTAAAATCAAGTTGAAGGGTTCGTGGCTTCCCTGGCTAGGGCTCGACGCAGGATAAAGATAGAGAAAAGAGGGTTTTGATCGAGAGAATGGAATGGTTTGTAGTTTTTTGGATTTTGGTTGGTATCTCTGCTGGATGGTGCTGGTATCGTAGAGAGAAGAGCAGCAGCAGCAGCAAAAACGACATAAATATGGAGCAGAAGAGTGGAGTGCTTCCAAAGGGAAGCTTCGGCTGGCCGTTGATCGGAGAAACTCTCGACTTCATTGCTGCCGGCTACACTTCTCAACCTGTTAGTTTCATGGAGAAACGCAGATCACTGTAAGCTTTTAATCTATCTGATCAGTTTCGTTTTTACATCCCCCGGTGAGCTCAAAAGCTGATCATATCTTTAATCTCTTCTGCTTTTTTCTTTATTATTTTTATATGAAAAGCTAATGAAAAACACTGATTAAAAAGAAAAAAGTGGGTATAACCTCGCATGCTCGCCAATATGGATCGTTTATGCCATGTACTTGCTAGTCTCTCTCGGATGCCGTAGGGTTTCCATTTCTTATAAAATCATTTCTTCTTTGTTGATATTTTATTGTAATTATCCTGATTTTTCTTTTATATATAGTTGGTTATTGGGATTGATCTGGTTCACTAATAAAAGATAAACTCGTTTATATATCTAGAGGTGCGGTTTGATATTGACCTAGTCTATTTATTTAAGAATGTTATTTATTGGCAACCACTAAGTAACTTTTTCTCTTTAGTATAAATAAATAGAGATTTCCATCATCCATACAGTTATTCATATAAGTTGAATATAACTTTCTCTCAATACTCTATATTAAACTTGACTATGATTTGTTAAAACATTTGACATTTGTAACTTTGATTTTAGTAATTAAAATGGTCAAGAGCAAACAAACAGAAAATAAGTTTTCGTATAGAATACATTTATGAAAATAAATACAAACAATTAAGGTATTGGTGATGAAATTTCTTGTCATTGAATGTGTTCAAAGTCGTCTCAAAATGAATCCTCATGGAATCACTCAAGATAGATTGATAGATTTCTTTTCCATTTCTCCACCCAAGTTCTGTGATAAACTGATCTGATGTTTTGCTTCTGCTGTAAAATCTTACTACAAGATATGCATGAGTTGTCATGGATTGTGTCCACACGATAATAATAGTAGTAGTAGTAGTAAATGGATTCATGGATTTTATATGATTAAAATTAGATACCATGTTGCTATGATCTTCTACTTCTTAATTTGTCGGTCTGGTCAACATTATTGTTTCATTAAAATAAGTGTACGCGTGGTGACGATGATGATGGCCATGCTGATGATGATCATCATGATATAGTGTGGCTTTGCTAAAAATAAAATGCATCACAGAAGATACTGTGAAACTGTGATTTCAGGCTTTAAATTATTATTTTTTAGGGTTATTGAATTGCATATTCCGCACTCTATTTTTTGTCAGTTGTTTTTAATTGAGCCGTGAAACTAATAAATTTTAAAGGTGATTGGCAATGCGATTTTAAAGTTTTTTCTTGATAAAAAAATGAATTTTTATTTTAAATTAAAAAATTTAATGTTTTTAAATCATTTTAATTTATTTACGTCAAACAAATAATTAAAAAATATATATAATTTCAACATATTTTTAAACTAAAAATATTATTAAAATTAACCACAATACCATTACCGACCCATCACTAATAAATACATTGTAGAATTGCATGGAGGGAAAAAAGAGAGAACCGTATTTCTGTCATTTTATCGAAGATTTCGTCGATTTGATGTTCTTCTCAATACACGTGTGCCTATAACACCTTCTCCTGTAAGCCAATCTAAGTAAGCTCACAATGCCGACAAGTTTTCATAGTCTAGACTCTAGAGGCCATAGATAGATCAGAAGTAGTGGTTTTCTAGACGAGTCAACATTTCTGTAGCTTACCTCCATGCCTATGACCATTGAAAACTGAAGCTCTACCCTATTGCTTACTCCAGTCAGCTAGCGCAGCCTATGTCCCTGTAGAGTTTTCAGCTTTATACTGAAACGACAATTTTCTTATCGTTTTCATTCCATGCAAAGCGTCGTCTGCTTCCATCAATGAACACCACCAAACAACAAGGCCTGGATAAAAATCTGTCTGTCTGCAGGTACGGGAAGGTGTTCAAAACACACATCTTGGGGACGCCCATCATAGTATCCACGGATCCAGGAGTGAACAAAGTGGTTTTGCAAAACCATGGCAACATTTTTATTCCTGCCTACCCTAAATCAATCAGGGAAATATTTGGAGAATATTCTATACTTCAAACCAACGGGACTCTGCAGAAAAAGGTCCATGCACTTATTGGTGGTTTCTTGAGGTCACCACGATTCAAAGCTAGAATTACCAGAGACATTGAGCACCATGTGAAGCTCGCCATGGCTTCTTGGAAGGATTTGCCCGTTCTGCTCATCCAAGAAGAAACCCAGAAGGTCCGTCTCTTCTCCCCTGTTTCTAGTTTATATTCTCAAAGATCTGTAAGAAAAACAAAAGATTCGAGCCATGCTTTAGCACTAACTTCCATTTACTTTGAATATTTCAGTTCACGTTCAAAGTCCTGGTTAAAGCATTGATAAGTCTTGATCCAGGTGATGATTTTGATTTTCTTAAAAGAGAATTCGATGAATTCATCAAAGGATTGATATGTCTGCCGATCAAATTACCAGGAACAAGATTGTACAAATCTCTAAAGGTAAAAATAACATTTTATTTTTTTGTTTGGATATAAAAAAAAATAGAAGAGAAAAATACAATAAAATATAAATGACATGAACATGTTTGGATCGATGAAGATATAGAAATGGACGACATAAAATAAATATTTTTAAAACAATTTACGGAAGTTATTTTCT
Source organism: Salix exigua (assembly GCA_032356905.1). Taxonomy (NCBI): domain Eukaryota; kingdom Viridiplantae; phylum Streptophyta; class Magnoliopsida; order Malpighiales; family Salicaceae; genus Salix; species Salix exigua. The sequence continues at coordinate 5,602,013 of CM063594.1, read as the reverse complement.
AAGGTGTGGGCTTGTCGTGATCATGCAGGCCAAGGAGAGAATACTCAAGCTAGTAACAACGATAGTTGAGCAAAGAAAATTGGGTATGGAGAAATCAGGAGATCATGAACATCAAAATTCAATCCCTAATGATGCGGTGGACGTGCTCTTACGTGACGGTTATGGTGAACAAAATGACAAGCAATCTCTATCGTTGGATTTCATCATTTCACATATTATCGAGCTGATGATCCCTGGAGAAGAAACCGTGCCCATGTCCATGACCTTGGCTGTCAAATTCCTCAGTGACTGCCCTGTCGCTCTAGAGCAATTAACGGTATATATCTTCTGCCCCATGTATCGACCACCACGCGATAGAGTTTGCATTTTTTTAATCTAGGAGCTAGGATTATTCGAGGTCCCCTGCTACTTGGGTCCCACGTTGTCGGCTTATTAACGCATTGTGAAAGTGGTTGACTTTTCGTAAAAAGTCTTTTCAAAGGACACACACGTGAGTGCTTTTTAAAAGGGCCCCACAATTTCGTGGACGCTTATGATCCGTACGATCAGTAGAGTCGAACGGCTGTCGGGCAAGGACCACCTTATTAACTGTGTGTCTGCTAGGGTGGAGACCACTATAGTCATCACTTTATTATCAATGTTAGTAAAAGGTACTAAAACAAAATAGGGAGAGTAAAATTATTTGTACTATGCTTTTTAGACGTGGTTGTGGAAAATTATTTTATATATAAACTCTAAAATATTTATCTGAATGATTTTTTAAAATGATATCAATCGGTTAATGTTTGGTTGATTATTTATTTTAAAAAATTAAATCAAAATAGATATTTATGATAATAATAATAAAATAAAAAAACATCATGTTTTGCTTCTTCATTTATATACTGTATCTACGTGGGGTTAGTGTTACATGATTAAAAAATACAAATATACTTGGTTAAAAAGATAAAAATAACTATATTTAAAATAATAATAGTTCTAGACTGAATTTTCATATTAGCAATTGTTCTTAAGATGTTGAAACTGGATGCATGGAAAAGGTTCTTCCGTATTGGGGTTTATTTTGTGCGGGGTGGTGATGGTTCCTGTGATTGTGCAGGAGGAGAACATGAAATTGAAGAGGCAGAAAACTGATTCTGGAGATGATTATTGCTGGACTGATTACATGTCCCTGCAATTTACTCAGAATGTAAGTGAAAAATGCTGAAAAGGAGGATGAAATTGATAGATATTAGTTTACAGTAGATCAAAGTCTCACCATTAAGCTAATTTTTGTGATAGATTATGAAATTATGTTCATCACTGAGTTTACATGTTTGTTTGTCTATGACCCAAGGTGATAAATGAAACTCTTAGAGTAGCAAACATAATCAACGCAGTTTGGAGGAAAGCTCTCAAGGATGTAGAGATCGAAGGTCTGTGTGCGCTTTCTTTTTTCTTTTTCTTACTGTGATTTGGAAATCCTGACGTGGAGTAAAACATGTTTCTGAAAATCGAATAAGGGATGTTTTCTGAAAATTAAAAGAAACTTGTTTAATTTTGCAGGAATTTTGATCCCAAAAGGATGGTGTGTCCTGGCATCTTTCAGTTCTGTACATATGGATGAAGAAAACTATGAAAACCCATATGAGTTTGATCCATGGAGATGGGAGGTAAAGCTGTGAAACCTGTTTGACATAGCCTAGAATTACCTCCTGTCTTTGTCTGGCAAGACGATAATTTTTCTTTTCAACTACAGAAAACTGGAGCTTCTGTCAAGAACAATTGCTTTACACCTTTCGGAGGTGGACAGAGGCTATGCCCTGGTCTGGAACTATCCAGGCTTGAAATCTCCGTCTTCCTTCACCATCTTGTCACTACTTACAGGTAATTTTGGTCCCGAAAATCATCTCGTAGTGAAAGTTTACATCTGATGTGCTACGCCCTCTCACATCGATAAGCATGGCCTCTGTTTGGAAGTGATGAATAATTTCCTCAGAAAATGATCGTATCGATGTTTGGGGCCTGTTTGTCTACTCTGCCAGCTGCATTTTAAATTGCTGGTGGCCACAAAACATCAGGCCGACCACAGTAAACGTGGGCTGCTGAAAAGACATGCATTGTTGGATAGTGGTCTTTGATTTGTTAGTCGACTTAGCGGCAAATATAATCTGCACAGCAGTCTCGATAGTTCAAATTAGAACATGTATCTTTGGACAATCACAGTTTTAGTAGCTGATTTAAACTATAAAATATATTTTCGGGGATAAGGGTTTGTTAATTTTTCCATTAAATTTATCTTACTGCAGATGGGTTGCTGAGAAGGATGACATTATCTACTTTCCAACAGTAAAGTTGAAGAAAAAGCTGCCAATCAGAGTCACCTCCATTGGCAACTCTTCATGACCAAACTATCAACAGAAACCATCACGGGGTAGCCAAAGCAGGAAGTTGTGTACAGATAATACCTCAACTCGTGGATAAATATAGCCAGACAGATCCATGTGTGGGTTTCTGTGGGGAGGGGACTCCCCTACCATGGTGTTAGTTCTTGTGTCACTGTCAATTTTATCACAGTAGCTGGGATCCATGTACCCGTTTGTCGGGTCTTTCAAAATTGATTGCAACTTTTTCTTCTTTTTTCATTTATAATATAATGTTTTGGTTTTGTAATGTTTTGCCGTAAAAAATCTAAATCTAAAAATAAAATTATTTAGAATTATTTCATTTAATCTAAAAATATATTAAAATAATTCTTACGAACATGTATAAATTAAGAGTTGGCCAACTGGTTAATGAAATTTGCCTAATTCGTTTAATATTTATTATAATCGAACTTAACATACCCTCATCGTTAATAATTACATGAAGAGGTTACAATAATCATTTTCAAGTAGAAATCGCAATTTTTATATCGAATTTAACACCATCATATATATAAAACGAAGCAACTCGGTATATTTTCAATAATAAAGACAAGTTGCTTACGAGTTAATATATTTAAATATTAACCAGCAATGTTTTTCCATTAACATGTTAGCTACACAGATGTTTTCAACCGTATATATGATAGATGGACATGGCGATGTTGAGTTCTTAATTTGGGTTGTTAACAGGCCTACTCTCTCTCTCTCTCTCTCTCTCTCTGCAGAAAGCTACCCTCGAGCAGTCTAGTTGAAGAGAAAGCTACCTTTCACCGTCGCCCCCACTGGCAACTCTTCACGGCCATATTATTAACTGCAACCACCAGAGGATAACCAGCGATTATATCTCAATTTTTGGATGAATATAGCCAGACAGATGGGTGTAATTGTAGCTCCACGAGGACAGCCATATGGAGCCGAATTAAATAAACAGGGACTCCCTATCATGGTGGTGGTTCCTGTGTCACTATCTTTTATCACGGCAGCCGGGGACGGGGCGCTTTACCCACTTGCCGGGCCTTCCAAGATTGATTGCAAGGGGGGATGATTTAATCCAACTCTCCTCTCCAGGTCTCAATCTAGTAAATCTGTTGTCTGATTTGATAGCATCACTTCCAGTTTTGGGACAATTTGCCTCGGTCCCGCATGCTGAACATGCATGTATTGCTTACGCAGGCATGCTTACCAGCCCCATCAATAATATGGTGCTGGTGATGCCTATCAGAATTCTCACGCAGATATTTGATTTGCCTAATAATAATGTGGGGTAAGGCTAAGGATTTCTATAATTCAGTCCACATTTGTACACGTTCAAGTACAGATACGGAATACCATAAGATACAGTACATTATGACTAGGAAGTATCAAAAACGAAGAATAATCCAAAGAAAAAAATACTTAAAATGAATGTGGATACATACATCTTGAAATTTCTATTGCATGTCCATAAGTGTCCACTTGTCAGCTTGAAGGAACTTGTGATACACAGCATACTCAAGGAATGTACATTACACGCAAGGCCCGACCTGGAAATTCATGCCCCCCCGCTTGACCAAACTGGTAATCTACTATGACAGCTACGACCATCCATAAATCATTTTTTGTTGCCATCCACTTTCCATCTACACTATTGTTCTAAATGATTTCTATGGTCACCTACTGGTTCAACCAGTGCCTGTGCTTTAGGTATGTGCTTAAGTTGGAGACAACTTTCAATTACTACACAAGACAAAGGGTGTAATATACATGACCTGATATGTTTTTACAGTCCCAGGCATAACTTTTATGATATATATATATATGCACTTCACAGAAGAAAACCACCTGGAAATCACAGGAAAAAACACCCACATTTGAATCTGCAATCCCAAAACTTAAAAGAGCCCTTGAAGTTAGCACCATGTGAATAGATAAGGGTAAAATAACTCTGGGTAGCTCTATAAACTGCCCCATTGAATCCACTCCCCCCCTCCAGGCTAAAAAACAAAAACAAAAAAAGCAAATAAGACCTGCGATGTTAAACTTGAGAGATCAACAGAAGGTCATCAGACTCTAAATAATTGCAACATCCTAGTATCACATGAGGCTTTCAAAACACACGAAGACATGCACACTCATGCATGCTCGCAGGTTTTGCTCCCATAACAGTTGGTAAGCCAAATTACATTAACGTCATCTTAGCCTCCAACATGATTAAAGGATTTGCATTTCCCCCTTTTCTATTTCTTGGGAGGTGACTTTCTAAGTAAATGGAAAAAATCTGTTATCAAGATACAAATCCAGAATAGCATAATTAATCAATTTGCCAAAAGACGAGAAGAGAAAATGGAGGAAGAACCAATAACATAAACCCTAAAGCGTTGCAGAATAGGTTTTCCTACTCTCGCACACGAACTTGCATCATCCCATTTATAGGTCAGAATTTTATAACATGAATAAAAACTTATGCAAAAAGAACTTGTTATAAATATTAAATGACATCAAGAGCTGCAGTGGTTAAACCCAACCAACAGATAGGAAGGAACTACATGTGAGGAACTTACAAAATTTGGTCTATTATTCAACTTTTATCAAGCAAAAGCAACAGTACCACATATAGATGAAAGAGGAATTATTAAGACATGGATTTTTTCTTCTCTTCCTCAAGTCGTTGCAGCTCTGCCAGTTTTTTAGCCCATTCTCTATCCCTAGCTACTGCAGCCATCTTACGCTCCACCCTCACAATTCTTTTCTTCCTGTTAGCCTCCTGCATCTCAGCTTTACGTTTCTTTTTCTCTGCCTGTTCATACTCAAAACCAGTTCCTTGTTAATGAAATGGTATTATCTTTAGATGGGAAGTAAAGCAAGTCTGTAGTCAAGTCATCAGCCATCCTACAGGATGTTTCAAGATAATCACAAGGTAGGGGGGGAATGTAGGATTAAAATAAAAAAGGATTTTGTGGATGCACTGGCACACAAACACACATTCAAAATAACAAAAGGTAGGTTAAATCAAAACAAACAGTGTTCACAACTCAGAAGACAAAAGGAGAACAAAAGATAAAGCCATTTGAGACCACACACTTCTCCTTTGGCATAAAATATGGTCAATTCACAATGAATTCTAAAAAGACCCACAATGAAGCCCAAGAACAAGTGTTAACAGTGTTCTCTCAAGGGTGTGAATCAACCGTGATAATCAATGCATTCAGCAAAATGAACAAGGGTAGCACATACATATTACAAACAAAGTTGTTAAGGGACACTCACTTACAAATAATGTTTTTTTGTTTCCAAATAACACATGACTGTCATTCAAGAATTGATATCCTGCATTGCAGAATATATTCTTGTATTCATCTTTATTTATGGAACTTGTGAAGGAAAGTAAATTATGAGAAGCTAAGAGCTCACTCTCAATGATCACACAAAGACCCATGTCTGGTGATATCAAATCCAATGATCCCCACATAATTCTGGCTATCTTTTGATAGTTGATAAATAATCGGCGTGTGCCACCCACAATTCTTGATAAAGTTGAGCAATTTTTACATCATTTTCCATGCACAAACTAATAACGAGCAAGACTTGCTTGAAAGTAAGAAATGGACAATTAAAATACAGGCAATTATTTCAGAAAACAATTCTTCCACTGGAAAGCTTTTCCCAGAGTTTAAATGAAGCCTTCACAGAATGTACAAAGTCAAACATAAAATGGTCAAAACCAAGGAAAGGCTCTCGAGAAAGTGAGGAAGGAGTACAAAAAGCTAACTGTTACAAATACCCTATCAGAAATTATTTTCCAAGCCTTCAGGAGTTGGTGACAAACAGAATCTATCAATCCTTTTGACACCTCTAGAAGGAATCACGAATTGCCCATTGATAAGACTGTCATCTAGAATGCAATTCCAAAATGAACACCCTACAGCATTACCTCGATAGGTTTAGGTATCCCCAAGACAGTTACAGGTTAATGTAATTTAGCTCAAAAGGGGGTTGGGGGTGTTGGTGGGGGGCTACATGATTGTTTCCTCCTACTAAACAAAATTCACTGCATTTTTCTATAATGCATAAATCCTAGCATCTTCATCAAATTATGCACAAACACATTAATTCTGTGGATATGAAATGCCATTCAGGTTTTGCAAAATCAAACAATGCCACAGAACACTAGAATTTCCCTTTCACCATATATCCCCTCACTAACTTTCTTTATGATATACTCTGTCCATTAACTGACACAAGTAGTACATGATATTTTTCATTAACCATGTTCGATTTCTTTTTTATTCTGCACAATTTTAAAGTTTAAACAGAAACTACCCTACAAAACTCAAAGAAGAGACCAGCAAAATAATTGCAAAAAATAATTTACTCTGAGCACATGAAAAGAACTTTCTATAGGATTAATGAACACGAACCAGTATAAACTCCTGGCGTTGCCTGATACGCTTCCTCTCATTCCTTCTCTTAACACTCCCTACATTAGGATTATTCGGTTTAATGGGTTCTCCTGGTACATACTGAACCCAGGCATATGGACCTGCATTATTCTCAATTCAATTAACATTTCTGACAAAAAGCCAATCCAAACCCACAAAAACACAAAGTTCAAAATAAAGAAACTACTTTATCCCTTCTAAAACCCTAGTCCCATAAAACCCCAAATCAAATATTGCATTTGTATCAAATTAAAATTCATACACAAAAATACACCCAAACCCCACCACAAAAACCACAAAATTTCCAAAAAAACACAAAACCCTGAAGCTCCAAATCAAGAAAAAAATAAAAAAAAATCGAATCCATTACCTGGAGGTTTCAAGCTAGCTCTTTTTCTCCGAGGCTTATCGACGGGTCTTCGTTTTGGAAACCGAGTGCTGGTTAATCTATCGAAAGGGTGTGCTTCTGATAAGAAGCTGAAATGCCTGATCATTTGAGTCCATGGAGACTGGGCTCCACCACCGAGAGAGAGCCTGAACTCTGGTCTTGAGGCCAAAAAAGGCGTCGTTGAGGAAGTTCCGGTGTGGGTTATTAGGGTTCTTGACAAGGGTCGAATTGCATTTCTTAAAGCTCCAAAACCCATTATTGTTCTTCCAGAAAAATCAAGAATGGAAGGGTTACAAGTCGAAGGCTGATGCAAGCTATGGTGAAGTGAAGAGTGACATGGGCTATGAGAGTGAGTGCCCCAGAAAAGGAAAACCCACTTCGTATCGTGGGCTTTCATATGGGCTTGATTTGTTTGGTCCAAACGAAAAAAGATTTTTTGAATCGAAATTTATTATTTCCTTGCATTTCCTTTTATATTTTATATTTATATTTTTCATTTCATTTTTTTACTTGATTAAAATGATTAATAAAAAATAATAAGAGTGTAAATAACTTATAATTTATCTTTTATATTATCATATTTTTTTAAAATAATTTATGGGATGTATCATGTATGGTAAAGTTGATTGAATATTAATTAGAAAGCTCCTTTCTTTCTTATGAACTCATTTTTTTTATGATAAATACATAATACAAGCTTATAATATTGGCTTTCACGAAGAATAAAAAACCAAAAAAACATATCTTGTAATAAATTTTGATTCAAGCATTTCTGTTAAATATTTTGTTTACTTTTTATCTTCCAAAGATTTATTAATTTTGCAAAGTTTTATTTTTTTTCTAATTTACACATCATAAGAGGGATCCATTTTATATTTTTAATTTTTAATACATAGAATGTTGTTGTTGATTATCACTTTCATACACATGACTAGTTCATAAATCAAAATCATAATTATAGAGCTTATAGAAACCGAATCTATTTCACTGGTTTGTTGGTATGTTTACAAAAAATAAAAAAAATAAAAATTAACCAATTATTCATGAGTATATATGTGGTTTATTTTAGAGAATTTATTTACTTGCTTTATGTAGATATATTAATATTGCAATTATTTAAAAACTAATGTAACAGAAATAGTTATAAATAATTATAGAGGGATGTTTGTGTGTTTGTAGGGGGGGTTTGCTCACTCGATCACTTTGAATATCGCTGATTTTATGGTAAATTCTCACACTAAAACCATTTGTGATGGCATGATCATCTCAGCAAATTCAAGCCCTAGTAACCCTTTTTCTTTGACGAGGCATGGAGCTAACCCTAGCTTGCCTGCTAATATATATATGGCGCCAATCGTACACTGATCAAGAAATGGTTTTTCAGGGTCCATTAGCCACGACCCCGCCAAAACAAAGAAAAAGAGAAAGGCGAGGGAATCAAATCCACACTTTCCCATCATGGCTCGTTGAAAGTGCAGAAAGAGATTTGCTTTGATGAGGAGAAGAAACCAGAGACGTGAGATTGCGCCATGAAACCCTAATTCTAACAAAGCACCAACACCTTGGCCCCAGAAACCTCAATGGACATGCTTCCATGTTGCAGACAGTGATGCGCTCAAAAAGTGCAAGAAATACATACGAAGTCTTGCAAACGAAGGCACGGCGTCGTCTTGGCATGGGAGGCGCGTGCAAGATCCTAGTGAATCGAGTTCTTACTTTTTCATCAGGCTTGTTTGCTAGGGTTTGGTATATCACGCTCTTAATATCTGCTTTGGCAATTAAGAAGAGAGATTCCATGTGCTAATCAATCATTGTTTTCGATAAAGCTTGATTGATTGCCTCGTTAACCGTTGCTAGCTTCCTTTTTTGCCTAGCCACATGGCAAGAGGATGATTGTGTTGAATATACCTTTCTTCTTTTTCCTTTGATCACTCAGAATTGTAACGTTTAGGTAGCTTTTAATCAGTTTTTATTTCATAATATGAGTTAAAGCAGCTTCAAAAAAGGAAAGGAAATAGTAGAGAAGATGATATGATTATATTTCTCTGTATTTTTTGTTGTAGAAATTTAATTCAAAACATCAGTAATTATGTTACATCCTGCCCTGGTCCGGGTTATAATCCAGCAAACCTGATGAAGTGCTGGTTTTAAACATGATCTATCGAGTAATTTTTTTGATATCATATATGTATTTTGTGATGAGATTAGTCCTGCGAAATCTTTCTAGTTTGATGGTGTTGTTTCGAAGTGTAGTGTTGTTTTTAAAAGTGATTTTTGTTCAGAAATATATCAAAATGGATATTTTTTTATTTTTTTAAAAAATATTTTTGACATCAATACATGAAAACAATCTAAAAAACCTATTTTTTTATTTAAAGTGACAAATAAAAATAAAAAATAATTTTAAAACGCAATGTTAAACACCCAAAAAATGCATTGTTGAAGTTTTTTTTATTCAATAAAATCTTATTTCTTGAAAAACGTATTTTATGGGTTCATGTGAACAAATAAAATTCTAGTTATTTTAGACTATTATAAAAAATATATATCATCATCATCATATCACGCCCTAGATACTGCATTGCTAAAGCTTCAAAGTAGGAAGCTTCATTTTGACTTTGACAAACCCTTTTCTCTTTTCTATGCAATCGCAAAAGCGTAAGCTTTCACCTTTGACTTCCTACGCGCTTAAATTAATTGAATTGATGGGTGATCTTCCTACACAATTCTTTCTTTGTCTAGGAGAAAAGGCTACTATTTCCCCCTCTAAAATTTAACTTTGATTAGATTGATAGTATCATGATAGTTTTTATATTCAAAATTGAAGTTAGGAAGTTCATTATGTGCGTGAGTGTTAGACTTTTTTTTCCGGTGGTAGATGAATTGAAGTTATATGTAATATCACTAGTGAGCAATGATATTTAATTTATTATAACAAATCATGTAAATATAATAAAGTTTTCAAGAAAAAACTAGAGTTTATATAAGTTTAAATCTACAAGCATGCAAAGACATGACTAGACCAATTATGTTTTCAACACGAAAATAATAATAAAATGCTAACGTGAACACTAATCATACATTCAAATTTGCAATTGATATAAAATCAAAACACCTAACATGATGCATTATAACAATAAAATTAATTGTACTCAAATTTAAAAAATAAGAATATCTTGGCTTTAAAGTGATGGGTTTTTTTGTTACCGTCAAGGATGAATCATTTGTCTTTAAAATTTTATTGTTCATCATGTGTGCAACTAAGATGTTTGTAATATAACTCCTAAGATTCTAACACCACTTATCTTGATTTGCATGCACTTCTAAAACAAGGTCTTTGAGACAAAGATTATATAACTCGAATATCTTTCAACAAGTTAAACTTGGGCCTTTGATTTGGGAGAAAATGAAAAAAAGAAAGAAAGGAAAAACACTAAAAAATAAAGTGAGTAGGAGTGTGCAAAATATAAAAAAAAATCTAGTTAGACTCTCTCCTCCCTTTATTTTATAGTGACTTTTCAAAGCTCTTAGTAAGATTTAACTCTCGTCATTATCAATATTTGATTATCCACCATAAATCAATATAAATTCAGAAAGAAAACAAAAATTTTTTAAGATAAATTTCTCATTCATCTATAATTTATTCAAATCTTGTTAATTAAAACAAATCTCCAACAACCCCCTTCCATGAATGGAAATTGTCTCACTAGTTTAAAATAACTTAAAAATTTGCCAAGGGATATTGATTTGGTAGATTACGATAGTAAATTTTAGCTTTGTACCTTTTTAATTAAATACTATCAGATTTACATGATTAAATAATGAATATAATGTATTAAACTATTTATCCTTTTATATAAACTAAGACAACAATACTCATATATAATTAGAAATTTATTTTGTTTTTTATTGTTGTGTTCATTCTTGCCTTGAACGTCTCTTGGATTCATGAATGCTTTAGAGATTTTGATCTTTATCATAATTATTAAAGAAACAACCGTAATTATCACTTGTATAAGTGATATTTCATTAAAAATATCATGTTATACTCCATTTGGTATACCAAGATATAAAAAAATATTAAGAGTTCAACTCATCCTTCGTGGAATAAATAAATAAATAAGATTTATGACAAGCATTGAACCATCCAAATAACATGAAAAACAATTTTAGAAGATAAACTATAACTCTAAAATGAAGATATGTAGCAACCTTCTAGAACTAAACAAAAAGGAAAAAATAAACTCATAACATGCCAAAAAGTTATAATAAAGCATATAGAAATAAAATTAAATATATGTGTGAGAATACAATATCTTAAAAGAGATTTAAATAATAACTTAAATTTTAAAGATGCTAAGAACCCATTTCACAATTAATTTATATAATAATTTTCCTGATTATTTTGCTATCATAAGATAAATTAAACAAGATCTATTGTAAAAATAATAAAGCCTTAAAATTACAAATTCAAAGTTTGAAAATATGTAAATTAGACTAGCGAGTAATGATATTTAGTTTATCATAATAAAACATGTAAAGCAAAACTAAAGCAAACATGTTTTTAACACAAAAAAATAGAATACTAACACGCATACTAATAATAAAATTAACCTTGATTAAACAAGAACAAAAATGGTACCTACTTGTTGAAGAACTAAATTAATGATTTTTTTGTTATTGTCAAAAATGAATCTTTTGTCTTTAAGACTTTATTACCCATTTCATGTGTAACTATGATGTTTGCAATATGTCTTCAAGATTTCATCAACACTACCTTGGTTTAAATGTACTTCCAAACAAGATTTTTGAACCAAAAATGATGCACTCAAATATCTCTCGACAAAATGAACCTATGTTATAGATTCTAGAGGAAAATTAAAGTATAAAATAGGGCGAGAAAGAGTTGTGTACAATACGAAATATTTGAGTTAAAAACTCTTTTTTAATCTCTCTTTTATAGTGAATTTTGAAAGCTAGAAAGTTGCAAAATTGTTGAAAAATAGTTTTCATCATTATCAATATTTGATCAGCCACCATAAATCAATAATTCAATCTAAAATCTAAAGTTTTTTTAGATTCATTCCACATTCACCTATAATTTATTTAAATCATGTTAATTATTTTTTTTTAAGATTTGACACCAATCATTTATATGTATGGACACACACACACAAGATCTAAAAAAGAAGTATTTTCTAACATTGTCATAGTGGATAGACTTGTTTTCACTAGTATAGTTGAAGAACTAATTTTTATTATAGCACATAAAAGATGGCCGCGCATATAATATAGGCACCACCTATATATAGTTGTGTACGAAACGCATGTAGAACTAATAAATTATCATTATTGCATTCCTTTTCCAAATAATTAACTCATGTAATGGTCAATATATATATTTTTATGGAGATCAAATAACATGAAAAACAATAAAAATGATATAACGGTAAGAAGAAGAAAATAGATGACATGGCATGAAAAAACTATAGACACTTGTTTTTTAAAGTTTAGTTTAATCTTCTACAAAGCTTATAGAATGAGAGAATCATTTTCAATCAATTTGTATATTAAATAATGAGATTATAAATTTTAATAGATCACGCATTTATTAAATACATGACCTATAGATTACATGGATACCATATGCATTATCACTATCAAAGTAAAGATTATTTTTTCATTTGCCACGTGAACCTCGTGGGAATATTCTTTTCGATGCAGGGGGGGCATAATTGACAACTTAACCTAACGTCACAGCACCACCGACGTTAACGGTCGTTAACCACATCTTGGCATCATGTTAGCTACAAAATGATAGAATAAACTAGATAATTAGCCTGTTTTTTTTCGGATCAAACCAAACCAAAGTGTTTTTTTGAACGTTAGGTAAAAGTTGTTGACTTATTCTATAGTAATAAAAATACTTTAATTATGAATTTAAATTATGATGTATAAAAATAAATATTATCAATATTAATAGACGTAGGATCTTAATAAAGAGAAAAAAAGGTAATTGTGAAAAAAGAACCCCACCTATTTTTATTTGTAGTATCAATATTTATATTACTATAAAAAATAGACAGGAAGGTAAAAACATTTTTTTTATTAAATCAGTTATAATTTTTCTCTGTCTCTCTAATTAAATATAAAGTTCATAAATAGAAGATATCAATATTGAAAAACTGTTTGATAATATAGCTGTTTATGATTTTTTGTGTTTAATAATGAATAAAGAATTATATAATTAGCTAAATAAATTTTACTTTTTATGGTATATCTTGTTAGAATTGTATTTTGATCTCGTAAAAGCTAAAATAACTGGTTTTTATTTATGTTGCAGGTAAAACTTATCTCACAATATTTTTAATTGAATATATATTTTTTAAAACTCCAACTAAAAATAATTTTTTATTTTTTATTTAGATAATAATAGTAAAAATTAGTAATCCCATGAGCTAATTAGTAATAATGGTTTTTCCTAGGGTTCCATGGAAGCAATCATTCATGCAGGGCAGGGTGCACCGACACTTTTTTTTAAACGTGGACCCCAGCGAACGGCCACCTTATTTCTCTGCCTTCTCCATTCACGTGTACCAGCCAATCACCTTGTTTCTTTTCCTCGCCAACCCCCTCCTTTCACCCTCCTTCCCGTTGAATCTTGATTTGATTGACGATACTTTGCTGCTCTTTTTTTCCTTTATTATTATTATTATTATTATTATATGAAAATCGATAAAAAAAACTTAGAAATAGAGCTCATAAATAAAATATCAATATAACATGGTTTTATGGACATTACATATGAGAAAGCATGTAATTAACTCAAATTGAACAAGTTTATATATTGACTCGGTCAAATTAAAGTTGATTATTAAAAATTAAATTATTATATATATATATAATGATATTATTTTAGAGTTGATCTGATAATTTATAACTCGACCATTAAAGTTATCTCAAAATGATAAATGTTGATCTTTTTTCCTTCCACCGCATTCATGGAGGCACATATATATATAAATTCATGGCAGTGGACTGCTGAGAGATGAACCATTGTCATTTAAGGGCACGAACGATAGGATAAGGGTGCCCACACTGGAAAATAAAGAAGCAGTGCTTTGTGGTTGGTGATGCGTACGGTCCATCGTCCACCACATCATACAAAGTGGCTGCTTACCTGTAGTATGATTTTTTCAGACCGTGATTATTGGAGATTTATATATTTATTAATTTTAAAGTTTATAAAACTTAATTAATATTTATATAATTTGATCCAAATATTTATATTATTATTAATAATAAAGTGGCTTTTGTCACTGTGAACACTCACTGAACCTTTAATATAAATATCAACTGGGTTCTCAGTCTAGCAAGTTTCCAGTTTTAGAAAAAATATAGGATTTTTTTCCTTATTTTTGTGCACCGTCGAATATAAATTATTTGTTTAAGATTTTAAATAAAAAATTAATTTGATATAAAAAACTATAGAATAAGAGGAAATGGAGCCTACTGAGTGTCCACTCCATGTAAGAAGATGCAACTCGAGAAATGACAAAGCTGGTGATGAAGGGAGAATCTTACTTTGGATTATTATAAAGCAACTGGGACTAGCTATGTATTTGCTGTGGTATTTCATAGACGATTGAAACAAAATCTTAATTAATTAGTATGGCGGTGCAAATTGATTTTTAAATGCTTAAATTTTTTTGTATTAATATATCAAAATTATTAAAATAAAATAATTTATCAGTTTGATATTTTTTTCAAGGCAAATGCACTTTTAAAAAACACTAAAAAATAAAAGTTACTGCACTTCTAGACATGTCCTTTTAGATCAATAAATTCATCTTAATAATAAGATTATGATTGTTGGGATTTGATTAGAAAAATAGTATAGTGTTTTTGAGCTTTAATGATTATATATATATATAATAATTCTTAAACCTCAAGTTCACAAGGGAGAAAACTAATTAATAATTGTTAGAGAATAATATAAACTATATATTAAAATATAATTTAATCATTTAATTTTATGGATAAAAGTTCTTTAGTATGATATTAAGGATTTCATCTAATAATTTTAAGTTTTCAAGTAAAATAATTATTTAACATGATATCATTATTTTGATAATTAAATGGTTACAAATTTAAATTTCAATATCTTGTAGAAAATTTATATAAAATTATAAAATAAAAATTGCATCTCGAATAATTAAATAATAATAAAGATTGATGCAAAACAAAGTATGAAAAACAATTAAAAAAGTATGGAAAATAACTCAAACTATAAAATCAATATTTTCGTGGAACTAATTAAAATTATCTAATCTTAACCTATCATAACCGGCTTGTCTTTTATACATTCACCTCTTAATCAAACTCAATT
Source organism: Salix exigua (assembly GCA_032356905.1). Lineage (NCBI taxonomy): Eukaryota > Viridiplantae > Streptophyta > Magnoliopsida > Malpighiales > Salicaceae > Salix > Salix exigua. Next base: position 5,586,413 of record CM063594.1, on the reverse strand, counting down.
TAATAATTAAATCTAAAATTATAATTGTTTTTATTATTTTTTATATAGTATATACATATAAAAACAAAAAAAAACTAAATCAAGAATCTCTTATAAATATTCGCTGTCTTTATACGGAAAGAAATGGGCAATAAATTCTATCAGATTCGTATCACATCTTGGATGTGTTGTCAATGTACGGGCCTGTAATTTGACAGGACGATGACAACAATAATCCCACACTTCTCTACTAACTACAAAAGTTAACTTCGAACTACTTACCTAAATTTAATTAAGTTGTGTTGACATTGGGGTTAAAGTTGTTGCTTAAAATAATTAAAAATTCAAGTGTTATTTTAATGTGTAATTTTATTTTTAAAGTGTAATTAAAGGTTTTAGAATATAATTGTGGTTATTTTTTAAAATATATTTTATTTATAAATATAAAAAACTAATCATGCCTGGTTATCCATTTAGAAGCTTGGCCAAAACAGGCAAGCATGATTGCATTTCACCCTAATATATATCTATATCTATATCTATCTATCTATCTATCTATAATTATGAAATTCTATTATCCTAGTGTAAAAAAGTAGGCTGTCTATCTCGAAAACACCCTTATCTGAAAAAACAAAAAGCTTATAAGAAAAAGGGTAGTCATGGTATAATATTCACAATGAGATGCTGCTGTCGTCTTGTATGTGTGAAGATGGAGACACGACCATCTTTTATGGACAAAATGATGACAAGGATGTCTCAACATGAGGATAGGAAGAATTTTATCTGTGATCGATGGAAGAATCTGTTTTGGTAAGAACAGGTTCCCTCTACCATTCATGCAAAAGCACAAATCGAATCTGTTTCCTTTACTCAACTCAAGCAAAATTTGTCGTTCCAATCTGGGTAGAAGAAGAAGAAGAAGGATCACATGACTTGTCGTTCGTGCACCTGGCATGAAGATTGCTTCGCTGTTCTTTAAAATACATGGCTGGACCCTGACTGTAAATGGAGCACTAAACAATGGCCTGTCAAGATGAAGATGTTGACCTAATATGATAACACTTAAGATTAACTTCAAGATTGATAGCTAAGTTTACTATGATTAGCCTGCAGCCTGCAGGGTTCCGAGCCTGGTAATTGAGGCAAACCTGGCTAGGCTGCACCCTTCTAAGCAAACAAAACCCTGCAAACAATAAGTGATTTCTCCGATTGATCAAACACAGATCGAACAAGTTTATGTAAAGTTAATTATGAATGGTTCCTGACATGAACTTTGACCTGGATATTATTAACATAAAGAAATGCGATATCTGCGGTATGGAGTGGGTGACCATAATGAAGCTAGTGGACAGATTATGCGGAATGCAACTCAGGCCCCAGTGTTTTCCTCGCACTTTCCTCCATCATTCACGCCATTGAAGATGAAAGACAAACAAGAAAGAACAAAGATTGAAATGAAAGCTGCATCCTCACGCTACACTACTTTCCTTACCTTGTCAAACATAACCACGTGGCATGTGGGTCCGTGTAACACAAAGATCATGGCCGTGTACCTAAATTGATTGATTATATTTGTTTACTATTAGTATCAGATCGATGGATTGAGAAGCACATGAACAAGCTTTGGAAGTATGAACAGGAGACACATGCTTTTCAATCTCCACATGAAGGTAGCTGTACTTGTAATTATGTTTTCCTCCTCTTTGTTTTATTGAGAGGGAATCAAAATTTCCAGGCAATATATATAATCCTTCTGCCGTCAGGCAAGAAGTACGGTCGGTAGCCATCGAATAAGGTTATGTTTGGAGGAGGATAGGTAACTTTTTAAAATGATATTTTTTTAATTTTTAAAAATTATTTTTAATATTAGCACATTAAATGATTTAAAATATCAAAATATATTATTTTAAATAAAATAAATCAAATTTCTACTGCGGCTGAATCACAGCTTCTGATTTTTCCAACTCCAACCATGATTCTTCATTTTTTACTTTTTTTTTTTTAAAAAATATTGCATATTTAGCAAACCAGTTCCTGCCGCATTGAAGATCATGTTCTAGATGGATGTCAAATCAAGAAATGCTTCGTCATGAATCATGAGTATGCCTCATTGCACTGAAATTGATGTAGGGTTTGGTCAAATTAAGCATATAAAGTGTAGGATTAATTATGTAAATATATTAAATGATATATTTGTAAAATTTTTACTCTTGATATTAAAACATTTTTGCAAGGTCTTTAAGGTCAATAAATAGAGGCACACAAGGGTTGATGTTAGCGGTGTTTAACACTACTGTATTTTAATTTAATTTTGTTTAACACTACTGTATTTTAATTTAATTTTAAATTAAAAAAATGATATTTTTAAATTATTTTAATGCGTTAATGCCAGAAAATAACTTTAAAAATAAAAAAATATAATTTTAATGTATTTTTGATTAAAAAACATTTTAAAAATAACTACAAACAAACTAAAAAACACCGTCACAAAGTTTTTCAACAGAGATCTACTTAAGGAAAGATCAGGGGAGTGGAAAAGTTGGCAAGCAAGAAGTGTGACAAAATAAAAATAAAAAAAATAAATAAACGATAAAAGAGCATGGGAGGATGGTTCATGGTTCACATGGAAGGCTGTGCTGTGGGGCCTAAAGGAATTTAGGGAAAGAACCTTCAAAGACAGGCAGCAAATTTGGCATTTTTTTAATGGTATATCATAGAACTTCTAGTTTCTTTTCTATAACACCACTAGTTCATACCGACAATCACTGCTCATACCTCTATTTTTTCATCAATCAATTATAATTTTAAAATATAAGTTTTAAACATAAAACAATTTATTGTGTAATTTATAAGGGCAACGAAAAATGACAATAAATAAATAATGTCTAGTGTAATAATTGATTATAAACAAGATTTTAAGATACTGTAAGAATAACCTCCAAAGTACACTTAACTCTTTGGTGTTTACTAGATTATGTTAACGCGTGCTAATCAATCGCCAACCATACTGTTCTGGTCTCTAATCTAAGTTAAAGAAAAGATAAAAGTGCATGAAAGCTTCGTAGTTTTACTGTTGACCGTATGCCCTTTAATTTTGTCAGGTTTTTATTTATTTAATTTTTACCCGCTACTACTTTTTAGTAGCTCACAGCCACGCACTGATGATGACTCTTGAGTCTTGACGCTTGTGAACTGCAGTGAAATAGCCAGCTGTATACACACATTGTATGTACTTTGTAGTTTTTTACTTTGTGTGTGAGTGTGACTATATATATATATATATTTATGTATATATATATATGGTTCTGCTAAAAGCTAAGTGTCTGAAACCTGCGAAATTGTGGTCTCCAAGGAAGAAATGGTTTCACAGTAGACCACGTAGAGACCATAATAACAGAAGCCTTTCCCCTTCTATTTTCTTTGTCTCTCTGTTTCTGCTTTCGTTCTTTGCCTACTGAGGTGGACAGAGGAGTGAGTTGAAGGGAGACAAGAAAAATGGGAACGAACTCAGTGTCCAAGCTGTGTAGTTTGGTATTTTTGGTTGTGTTTGTGGGTTGTTCTGAGTTGATCCAGTGTAGTGTGACTTATGATAGAAAGGCAATTATGATTAATGGCCAAAGAAGAATTCTTTTCTCTGGCTCTATTCACTACCCAAGAAGCACTCCTGATGTAAGCTAACCCTTTTGATTTCTTTTCATTGTTTCATTGTGTGTGTGCAGTTTGCTTCGTGTTTTTGATGGGTGTCTAATTTTCTTGGAAAATGTTGGGTTTTTGGTAGATGTGGGAAAATCTGATTCTGAAGGCAAAGGATGGAGGGGTTGATGTGATTGAGACATATGTGTTTTGGAATGTGCATGAGCCTACTCCTGGAAATGTACTTCTTTTCACTCCTCCTGGTTTTATTTCTGTGTTTTTTTTTTGTTGCTTTGGTTTCTCTCGATTTATTTTCTTGCTGTGTGTGGATTTGTGGGTTGTTACAGTACCACTTTGAAGGGAGATATGATATTGTGAGATTCATGAAGACAATACAGAGAGCTGGCCTCTATGCCCATCTCCGCATTGGACCTTATGTTTGTGCAGAATGGAATTTTGGGTACTAGCTGATTCTTCTCCCATTGTGGTTGCTTTGCAATTTGAAGGCTTTTCAGTTAATTTTGTTCAATTTAGGTGCTAATTTGTGAATACAATTTTCATTTTTGCTAAATTCACTTGTGTGTTTATTTGCAGAGGGTTTCCTGTTTGGCTGAAGTATGTTCCAGGCATCAGCTTTAGAACAGACAACGAGCCTTTCAAGGTTTTTGTCTGCACTTTTTTATTTAGTCTGGGTACTTTGAATAAAAATGCATGGCAAGTAAAATCAGAATTAGTGAAAAATAAGCAAAATCCTGTGCTCATGTACTGTTGCAGAGGGCGATGCAAGGGTTCACTGAGAAGATTGTCGGATTAATGAAGGCTGAAAATTTGTTTGAATCCCAGGGTGGCCCCATTATACTCTCACAGGTTTGTGTTCTTTGCCTCTTTGGCTTTTTTCCCTTCCATTTTTGGCTTCTTGTCTCAATTTTTGTTGCCAAATCATGCAACTAATCTCTTTGATGTGTTGAGATTACAACAAATTGCTATTGACTTTATGGTTTAAATAGAAAAAGGAAGAAATCTTGCAAAATGCTATATATTGTTTACTCCTCGACATGGAGTACATTGCACTGTTTCTTATCCTTTGTTTTTCATTTTCTGCTTCCCATGGCTCTGCAGATTGAGAATGAGTATGGCGTACAAAGCAAGTTATTTGGTGCTGCTGGTTATAATTATATGACATGGGCAGCAAATATGGCCATACAAACAGGAACTGGAGTTCCCTGGGTGATGTGCAAGGAAGATGATGCCCCGGATCCGGTGGTAAGTAGCCTTGCATTACCTAACAGAAGATCTTGGTGTACTACTCATTTTATTCTCTCTTTGAGTAGATACTTCTACAAACAGTCACAAGTCTGCATTTTCCACTGCCAGATAAACACATGCAATGGTTTTTACTGTGATTCGTTTGCTCCTAACAAACCTTACAAGCCGACAATTTGGACAGAGGCCTGGAGTGGATGGTATGCACACTGCTTCTTTTAGCTTTGCTATATCAGATTCACAATTTACAATGGATTGGCATTTCACCCAAATTTCTTCTTCATTAAACTGTGAAGGTTCTCGGAGTTTGGTGGTACAATTCACCAACGTCCTGTTCAAGATTTGGCATTTGCAGTTGCTAAATTCATTCAGAAAGGAGGATCCTTCATTAATTACTACATGGTCATTTCCTTTTTCTTAAGCTACTCCAAGTACATAGAATTGTTGGTTTGTAAATTCTGTTCTCGAGAGACTGATTTCCTATGTGTTATGTGAAACAGTACCATGGAGGGACCAACTTTGGTCGCAGTGCTGGAGGGCCTTTCATCACCACTAGCTATGACTACGACGCTCCAATAGATGAATATGGTAAGGATTTGAGTGATCTGGTTACATTTGAAGGGTTGGGCTCATCAACACTTCCATCCATACTCCACAGCAATATAACATGACTTGAAAAAGCTCCAAGCTTTAGGAATAAAATTGTATCTTGTTGATAGTCTTTAAGCACATTAGCTTCCATCATGGGTTCCTAACCATTTTGATTTTGTAAATTTGATAGGTCTGATCAGGCAACCAAAGTATGGCCATCTAAAGGAGCTTCATAGATCCATTAAGATGTGCGAGCGAGCTTTAGTTTCAGTTGATCCCATTGTCACTCAATTAGGAACCTATCAACAGGTTTCCTCTTCTCTTCTGAGACTCCTCTTGTACTGGAAGTTCTGTTATCTGGTACCGTGTATCAATTTCTGACAATATTTGGTATTTGCAGGCTCATGTTTACTCTACAGAATCAGGTGATTGTGCAGCTTTTCTTGCAAACTATGATACAAAATCTGCTGCAAGAGTGTTGTTTAACAACATGCACTATAACTTGCCTCCTTGGTCCATCAGCATCCTTCCTGACTGCAGAAATGTGGTCTTTAATACTGCCAAGGCAAGGAATTTCCTCTTAACTTGTTATAAACAATTTCCAAGGGGGACAATCTACCATCTCCTCCTGAAAAAAAATCATCTTCAGTTATATAGCATAAAGCGTGAGAACTAAATACGATGGTCTTTTTTTAGGTTGGAGTTCAAACATCTCAAATGGAGATGTTGCCGACAAATGGGATATTTTCATGGGAGAGTTATGATGAGGATATTTCTTCTCTGGATGACAGCTCAACATTCACTACTGTTGGTCTCTTGGAGCAGATAAATGTCACAAGGGATGCCAGTGATTATCTGTGGTACATAACTAGGTAAGACAGCTGGTTGTATTAAGTTATTCTGTGATCCTCCAACATGTGCCCCCCAGTGATCTTAAGATGCAGACATTTTATAGTTGGATGTTATAATGAACCTCACTTTTCAATGTATCTGTACAGTGTTGATATTGGTTCATCCGAATCCTTCCTGCATGGAGGGGAACTCCCAACTCTCATTGTTCAATCAACAGGCCATGCCGTGCATATCTTTATTAATGGACAGCTTTCAGGTATGTACATAAATTATATTATTAACAGATTGTCTTTTAGATGATTAGCAATTACAAAGTTATATATGCATCATATAGGTTCTTCTTTTGGGACGAGAGAAAATAGGAGGTTTACTTATACTGGGAAGGTCAATCTGCGTCCTGGTACAAACAGAATTGCGTTACTGAGTGTTGCTGTTGGATTGCCGGTTAGTTTTACTAATCCATTTTTGCTTATATTCTGGTGTTTTAGCTCATACAGTGGTAAGACTAGGTGTGGGATATAAGTTAAAACAGCTGAAATTGGCTACTTGATGACCAGTTGCTGAAATTTCAGAGCTGTTGACTAATGCTTGTTTGAAACTGGGATTCCTTTGCCCACTCACTATATTACTCTCTTCTAATGGAACATAAAATATCAATCAACAAAATCCATTGAAGGCCTAGCGTATCATGAAACATGTGTACATTTTGTACTTTCTATTGAATTGCATAAGCCTATATACTTTAGGTCAGAGCGCATTTCTATAACAATGGTTTGGTACTCAATGACTTCTGGCAATATACACCACGCCAAGTTTTCATGATCATTACTCGGGATGTTGAAAACCCTGGGATGCCTTCTGATTATTAAGTTACTGATAATGTTTTTGTTTGTTGTCAATGAAGAATGTGGGTGGACACTATGAGTCCTGGAACACTGGTATCCTTGGTCCAGTTGCACTGCATGGACTTGACCAGGGAAAATGGGACTTGTCTTGGCAAAAGTGGACCTACCAGGTCGAGTACTGTTGACTGCTTAAAGCTCATCAATTTATTATTAATTTAATGAACTGTTCCCTCACTGCTTTCTTTACAACAGGTTGGTCTGAAAGGAGAAGCCATGAATCTTCTCTCTCCAGATAGTGCTACCTCTGTTGAGTGGATGCAATCATCTTTAGCTGCACAAAGACCTCAGCCATTGACATGGCATAAGGTATAAATATAGGGGGAGTCTAACTTAGGTTGCTGCAGAAAACAGGTCGTTTGTGTGGGGAATTTGACTCATTCTATAAACTTCACAGGCATATTTCAATGCACCTGAAGGAGATGAGCCGTTGGCTCTGGACATGGAAGGCATGGGAAAGGGTCAAATATGGATTAATGGGCAAAGCATAGGAAGATACTGGACTGCATATGCTAGTGGTACTTGCAATGAATGCAATTATGCTGGAACATTCCGTCCTACCAAATGTCAGCTTGGGTGTGGCCAGCCCACTCAAAGATGGTAAATGCTGCTTCTACCATGGAGACATGCTAAAACATTCATAGAACTCAAAAAACCTAAGGCCAACACCACCAAAAAAGAAAAAAACATCACGGTTATTGTCTCTGACAAGCTTCATTTTCCAGGTACCATGTTCCCCGGTCTTGGTTGAAGCCAACCAATAATCTCTTGGTTGTTTTCGAGGAACTTGGAGGGGATCCTTCAAGAATTTCTCTTGTGAAGAGATCAGTGACCAGCGTTTGCGCTGAGGTCTCTGAATTCCATCCAACTATTAAGAACTGGCAAATTGAAAGTTATGGAAGAGCAGAAGAGTTCCACAGCCCCAAGGTTCACCTTCGGTGTAGTTTAGGCCAATCCATTGCTTCCATAAAATTTGCAAGCTTTGGAACTCCTTTAGGAACTTGTGGAGCTTATCAGCAAGGAGCTTGCCATGCTTCCACCTCTTATGCCATCTTAGAGAAGGTTTGTAGCATCTTGTTTTATAATCTCTAAGCATTCGCATATTTTTCTCTCACCATGTTCTGTTTCTTTTTCACAGAAATGTATAGGGAAGCAGAGATGTACTGTTACCATATCCAACAGTAACTTCGGACAAGATCCATGTCCACGTGTGATGAAGAAGTTGTCAGTTGAAGCTGTTTGTGCCCCTACCAATTGGAGGGGTTAATTACGCAAAGTCCCTTATACTGCAACTAATAATTTAACAACACATTACCTACAAGAAAGCAAGGAAGAACAGTAGTACGTGAGGCTATGAGTACAGCAAAAGGGTGTTTAGTTAGATAGGTAAGATGCTACAGTCTTTTAAACTGGGAGGCTGTGGCAAGGGTGTTTGTTGCTCAAGGAAAATTACTGCTTAATTTAATATGGTTAATGTACTGGTGTAAATTAGTCATTTCTTAAATAGGTGAGTTTGAAATTCCCAGGCTCTGCAATTTGAGGCCTATGGTGAATTTCAAGCCCCAGTCCCCTCCTCCTTTTTAGGTGGACGAGGGCACTGGGAGAAGAAGTGTTCTAGTGGTGTGTTTTATCTCGTGTTTGTATTAAGTGGGGGGCAAATCAAACCCCAAGTATGTTTTCATGTTGGGAGCGGATCCTAGTATGACACCATTGTTTGTGTATTTCCTGCTTGAATTCGAAAGAGCATTCTTCCAGCTCAATTTCATTTACATGGCCAGAATTTTACGCTGCTCTATTCTTGGTTTCTTGAGGATGCTGCTCTATACTTGATTCAGTCAAAGCAAGCCAAGAAGTGGCAGGTGCAACCTTGTTTTCCCCAAACTTAATCCAAAGCCGCTTAGATTTCCCAGTCGCTTATGGAACTAATCTTTGCGTTTGAACAAGTAGGTCTCTCCCTTTTTGGTTTTGATGAATCAATAAATTTTAACTGATCAATGCAACTGGAAGATGATCCCTGGTGCAAGCTTGTACAGCGATGCAAGCTGTCAAACTATTGCTTGCTGCAAAAATGGAAGCATTTGGGCTTTTAATATAGCCTCTCCCAGTTCGTGAATTATACGATCCTATATTTTACAATCTGACAAGCCATTTGCGAGTTAGGATAGCCTGAAAGCTTCTTTTTCGCCCAGCCAATCTCTAACAGCCATCCTCCACAACCTTGGGAAAGGAAACCCCACAAACCTATAGGGAATAAGATGATATTTATTTAAATTTTATAGATTCATAATCATAACAAAAAAAATATAATTAATAATTCATGAAAAAAGATGATATTTATTTTTATTCTCTTCATACTACTTGTAATTTCATCATGAACTAAATCAATATGTGAATGCCTATATGATCCTTTGTTATTTGATCAAGGAACAACATATAGCAACAATAGCATAAGTAACAACATCTACGATCCAGTTGTAGAGATATAATTCTAATGCCAAATCCAGTTGCAACTTTCTGATTCGTAATCAATCAAAAGATAACAGGGTTGTGGAGTGAAATGAAGTCACACGTTTTTTCCTTTCATCGGGACTAATATCTATTTATATATATATTTTTAAAAAAATTGGATTGAGTCTGACCCAACTAAATGGGTCGGCCCAACTCTAATGGACTTGGGCTGGGCCGAGAGTAGGTCCATCCCAAGTCCAGCTTTAATATGGGTTAAGTGAACGGTGCGCTGCACTGTTTCACGTCTTCTTAAAACATGAACAGTAGCGTTCGACCGACAGTGACGAGAGGCTCAAGGCCAATGCCAATAGGTAAAGGAGATTGAGGTGGTTCTTTCTATAGTAGTGGTATCGTAAATGGTGGACTATGATGGTCGACGACAATGTTGAAAGGTTGTTGTTGTTGCTGCTACTTGACGTCAACGTTGTGGGAGAAGGTTGGACAGTGCAGGTGCTAATGGTGAAGAGGAGAGGTTAACGGTGCCAAAAGAGCAGTTGGTGGTGCTCTCCGGTGACTTCTGAGGAGAGAGAGAGAGATATCCATGGTTATTTTGGAGAGAGAAAGTTGCAACCAAGAGAGAGAGCTTCTGGTGATCCTGTTGGTGCCAAGTTTGGTTGTTGGTTTGTGGTTGTGCCATTGTCTTCTTCCTCTCAACTCTTGTTGTGCCATCGTCTTCGGTGACTGTTTGGTATAAGAAGCAGTCATTGTAGTGACTTCACGCAGAAGAAATGAAAAGCAGGAAAAACACGAATCTCTTGCTTTAAAAAAAAAACAGTTTCAATCGATTTTTTTAAGGGACATAGCAATTTAATTTGTTTTTTCTCGTTACCAAATGCCAAAAAACTATTTTTTGCTTGAATCTCGGTTTCCCTTGAGTCTCGGTTTTTATCGCAATACCAAACAACCACTTGATCTCACACCGGAATAGAACCTATTCCAAACCTATTCCAATTTTTAATAATTGCAGCCACCCTAGCATAAGAGAGACCAGTTTCCGTGATGATTTGCTTGTTCATGATAACCTCCAACTAGAAATGCATGCAATCTCACTGATGGCTAATGGATTCACCATTCCAGACACTACACTATTCTCAATCACACCCCAGATAAACTCTCTCATTTTAATAATTTCCTTTCAGCACAAGCACCATCAGGTGGCCTTTCAAGCCTCCAAAAACTCCTACCTCTCTCAAATGATAACATGAAATCCATGGAATCGGCAAGGAAAGAAATAGGTACTTCTTCACTCATGGACGGTCTCATTCTTCAGAAAATACTACACGTCAAGTGCAACTGAGGAAAAATTGCAGCACAGAATGCAGGTTGAAGCAGAATAAAATATTTGATTTGGAGTTATGTAGCGAGTGAATTGTAGCGAGTTGACCCGTAAGAATCTACCGTAAACAAAACAAAAGGTTATTGCTTTGCCTACCCAACTCAAATTTCCATTGCTCAAAATAGTTCCATACTTCTTTCCCATGCTTCTTCCTGTAGAAAGCTATTCTTCTTCCTCTAACTTTCTCACTTATTCTCTTTGTTTGGGGAATTAAAAACTAAAAAGGCATTGAGAATTTTAAGGAAACCTTGAGGACATTCTATCTACAATTGATTTCTAAGACCACATCTCCAGGAGTCAACTGTGATGTTGCATCATACCCAGCAACACCACTCATGAAGATGTTCCAAAGTACTCCCCACATATATTGGATCTCAAGAATTTAATAAACTGCCAAAAAGAAATCCAGAAATAAATGTTAATGGCAATGAGAGTTGGAGCAGCTGCAGTTAAATGCAACTGGCATAACTGTAAGAGATTATACTTCATAAAGCAAGCATCGGTTGAACACATGGACTCACGCAATAGCAAAAACCATTGATTATTCACCATTCAAGCAAAATGAAGCAAGCTGAAAAGGTAGCTTAATTTTACTTCACAACAGCCATCAACACTCTTTTAAGAGATAAAAACCAAGGTTCAGAATTCAGATTTCTAATAGCATATATCTAAAAACGATAAGCAAATTCATCAGCTTCAAGCAGAAGCAGTAGCAGCAGCAGGAGCTGTGTGCTTTGCTATAGCCTGCTGCAGTTCGTCCTTCCTTGCTCCCACAACTTTGTCCACAATCTTCCCCCCTTTCAGGAACATGAATGTTGGCATTGCCTCCACAGCCCAATCCTGAGCGACAGTCTGCAAACGAAAAAAAAAGAAGCCACCCATCAAATTCTAACCTCGCAACTTCAGCATCAGAAACTGAACGCAATTTTGAGTAAATATTACCTTCAATTCATCAACATCAACCTTAAGGAAGATAACATCAGGAAGTTTCCTAGCCAATTCAGCCAGGAAAGGAGCAATGACACGGCAGGGACCGCACCATGAAGCAGCAAAATCAACCACCACCTGCATCAACCACAGAGTTAAATCTATGCTGTAGAAACACAATCCAAATAGACATCTTGTTACTCCCCTCCCTAAATAAGGACAAATTTGGCCAAAAAGTTTAATCTGTTAATTATCAAAATACATTGTGAATTGACCACGTCACTTTGTTCAAGGAAAACTCAACATCTGTCTCATAGAAACATGAACAAACCTTCTTTGTGTTTAGTCTTGACAGACAAATATACTCATTCAAAGATTCCAACAGTAGAAAAACCAACCCTGTCCCAGGAGACCCTACCGGCAACCAGTCATCAACCAAGACTAAAGGGCCTTCAATGCTTTGGTCCCTAAGGAATAAAGACAGGCCATTCCACTAGTGGAGCCCAACTTAGACAAATAGTTTTCATAGGTTGCCGAAAATCAGATCCCGACAAAGAAATCGCATGTAACTAACTATCAAACAAAACCACCAATCAAAAAACACAAAATCATTTTCAATTCAAAGGAAGTATCTTTTTATCCAAAAAATAAACTTCATGATCTCTGAAAAGAACTTCGCTATTGTCTTCTCCTTAGCTACGTCGATGGAATCCCTTTACTTTTTCTAAGAGAAAGAAAATCAGAATTAAACAAATGCATGCCCCAGCAAGAGATCAAAGCCCAATTGCCAAATCACAAACAATAAAAAAATCAAATCCAGTCTAAGCACAAATTGTAAACAGAGGCCAAAACAGACAAATCTATGTTATATCATTTCAAATCCACCAATCAAAGAACACAAAAAAACAAAAACAAAAATCCAGTGACATAAATTAAAAAAAACATATTAAAAATCAACCCCGAAAAAACAAGCAAAAAAAAGAACGCAATAAACAATACCAGCTTCTTAGATTCATTTCCTCTCTGCAACTGATCGTTCCACGCCTCAACAGTGTGGCACCCGATCACTTGCCCATCTTCTGCTGCCATTTCTCGAACTCTCTACAAACTTTCAAGGGAAACAGACACAGAGATTGTTATCACAGAACAGAGAAAAAAAAAAAAAAACGCTTTCTTTGCCTTAGTTGGGCCTCCGTTATTTCATTCTTCTTTTTACGTTGCCTTAAATACAGAGAAGCGGTTGAAAAGTGGGCTTGGTTTTAGTTATATTACGATGTTGCCATTTTAATAAGACATGCAACGTGGAAAGATAACTCACTAATTTGAGGATGTTTAAGGGGATTTGTTTTGTTTTTGATTAATTTGTGGTCGTCGGATTTGTTAAATTATGAAAATTAATCTAATTGGACGGCTAATAGGGGCTTGATTAAATGTTTCTGACGTCATACGTAAAATCCTGGTTGGTGTTAAATACCAATTAATTAATGTTTTCGGATTATATTATATTCTTTTTTATTGATAATAAATTTTCTTTATTTACTCTCCAATTAAATTCAGTTTTTCTTTTAGGATTTTCTTCAGGATGTGTGTTTGGTAATACAGTTTAGAAGATTTTTATATAAATATTTTTTAATTAAAATATATTTTTAAATAAAAATATTTTAAAAAACACTTTCAAAACTTTGAAACTCAAAAATAAACATTGAATATCCATTATTTGATATAGTCTTAAGGAAATATTTTCTAGCTTATTTGGGAGGTAGACAAAAGAATAAAAGGGATTTTTTTTTGGGATGATATCGATAATAAAAAAAAAAAAAAAGGAGAGAGTCAAATTGCCTGATCATATATTTAAATATAGTATTTGATTACAGTTTTAAAAGAGATAAAGACAACGGAATGACACGTGTGTTTTAAATATATTTTAATTTATTTTTTTAACTAAACAAGTTTTTTTTTTTTACTTTTTATCCTATGACACAAATTGTTAAAAGGTTTTTTCTTTTTTTATGATAAAGACTAAAGTGTGCAAAACAAGAAATATGTTTTTAACAATTTTCGCATACTTGACAATAAAATATTTGTGTTGACCGTCTTAAAGAAATTAAGTTACTTTTCTTCATGACATCACGAAGATAACGTGCAAGGAAACTCTTGCATGGTATTTAAAAATAATTTTTTTTTGTCACGCTAACTACCCGTATAGTATTTAAAAAAAATAAAAGAGAAAAATATTCTCACAGGATTAATTTGTTGGTTTAATATTGTTATTATTTATTACAAGTAATATTATTATATTCATGTAAATACATATTTATTATTGATAAATACTTAAATAATTTTTAATTTTTATATAATATTAATTAATGAATCTAATATTTAGTTTAAAAATACATAGTAGATATAAAAATACATGAGATAAAAATGTTATGTATATTTACTAGAATTGTAGAGACTAGCACATGTTATATTTTTTTATATATAAAAGAAAATAGTTGTTCTCACAAATCAAGGTATATAGGATACCTATAACTAAATATACATACTTGTATTAAGACATGTACATTGAGCTAACCCGTATAAGAATTTCATATAGAAAGATCCTTAGATTTGAGATTACCAAGTTATTTTATATAAAGAATGTTATGCTTTCATCATGTTACATGTTAACTTAATTTAGATCATGAAAGGGCATATGTCAGGTATAACATGAACCATATGAAGGTATTTTAGTGATTAAAAGATGATTTATCATCTTAAATGAGTTAGAGAAAATATTCGATATATTCTTAAATAGCATTGACTGACCAATCAATATAAAATAAGATTTGAAAAGTTTCAGATCTTATTTAGACTATCAATGACTATTATATAAAGAACAAACATGATTTAACATGGAAAACATACTTCATGCTTTAATGTTAAATCATAACATTACTGATGAAAGAATATTAATTACATTGAGAAACTTATCACTGAAAGATTAAGTTAAACCACTAATAACTTTTCTGATATTCGGGGGATCATGACATGTTGCTAGATGATGATCTTGATATTCAAATACAAATTAATCAATTTTTAAATTAATAATAATTTGTATTTAATTAAAAATTATAATTTATATTTGAACCAATATATTAGAAACCTAACGAGACACACACGTTAGTAACCATTGATAATGATAATAAATTAAACTAAGATGATTTAATTAAATATAACTTGATTAAAGTATATTCTAGAAATTAAGGACTAAAATATAATTAATACATAGATTATGTTTTGAGACCTAGAAAAGACTTGATTGAGTTAATTTCTAAAATTGGGTGCAAATTAATACTTTGTTGATTTATAAGGTTTTTCAGATTTTTCATAAACAATAAGTAATGTCTCTTATTGTTTGAAGAAGAATTGTCTATTAGACAAAAAAAAAAAACTATACAACTCATAGATTAGAGAACTAGCACTTTAGTCATAACAATTTTTTGTTCTAAAAAGAATTTAGAAGATTATTTACTCGTGGTTTGTGTTAATTATCATTGGAGATCGAACAATTAAACAATTTGTAATAACTCAACTTTTAAAAAAATATTCAAAGCAAAAAAGATCAAATTTTTAGATAATAAACCCCTAAACAACTATAAATCTATCTACCAGGACTAGAGACCACCAAATAAATATGTTTTATTATCTTTCATGGCGTATATAATATTTAGAAAACCTAACATGATTAATTTTGTTGGACCAATGATAATTTTGTGAGCATTTTCTTTTCTTTTTCAATATTTAGGAGAGGAGGAAAGATTCAAAAGAACACGAGGGTATGATATTATATAGTGTTTGACATTGTAATAACAATTGTTTTTTAAAATATTTTTTGTTTAAAAATACATCATAATAATATATGTTTTTTTATTTATTTTTTTCACATAAACACATCAAAATAATCTAAAAGTATACACACAAAATTAATTTAAAGAAAAAAAACCCTTTTTTTTATTAATAAAACACAATGTTATCGCAAAAACAAACACCACCTTAGTTAATTATGGTGTATTTTCTATGGCCACAATTTTTCTTACTCGTTGCAGAAAAATAAAATGGCTTTGTCGTTTGACGTCCAATAAAAGAACCAGAATCTTTTTCCATCAGGACCTTAAAAGAATTGCAAGAACATGGATGCCCCTCCAAGCAAAATGTTCTGCCAGCAAAGACAATGACATTCATTGTGAATAGGTAGGTGAGATCCATATCTATGTCGGTTTGTCGTAAATTTCTCTAGTGATTTTCGCCTTGTAAAGATTATTCACGTGATTCTCTCGTCCATTTCAAGAAATAGCACCTAACAAAGAATTCAGTAATTTAGGTTATTATAATTATTATTTCAGAAAAGAAAGGATGGGACACCATCCTTGATACTATACACGTTTCTATCCCTTGTGTTAATGTTCTAAGACACCATCTATATTCTAAACACACCCTAACAGTTCAAGCGGGTACACGAGATCACCATACTTGATACTACCACTACGCTCATTGGCGTCTCTGACAATTGGCGAAAAAGAGAAACCCTTTTCACAGATTAAATTTTAATCTAGGGGTTTTAAAGTCTTCTTTGCACTAATATAATAAATGTAATCATGATATTTCCATCACAAATTTCTCTAATTGGCCTAAAGGGTGACCCATGACAGAAAGGTCGATTAATATGGTGGACCACACTTGTCAATGAAACCTCAGCAACCTGAAGAGAACGACCAGGACAACGACAGTGTAGCTCCTGACAAGTTACATCCACTGGCTGATAACATTTTTTTGCATCTTTTGCTTTTAATTGGTCTAACAAGTTCTCTGAATCTACTTTCAGCTTTTTCAACAACAGGATGTAACACGGTAGTGCTATGAATATGATGCAATTTCAACAGCTTATGCTAAAAAGCTTGGTGGAAGACAAATGCATTCCCCCCAACTATAAAACTAAGGGGATACAAGAGGTGTGGTTGCTACATGTCTGAAGCACACAAGATGATTAAGAGGACTAGCTATCAAGAATTGAAGGGGGTATGTTTAAAGTTTATCATCAAACAAAATAAAAGGTTTTGAATAGCCATCAAGTTAGCCTGTCAGTTCAACAAATCCAGAGCGACCAAGACAAGCAATCATTCACTAGCTATCAAGAAGAGAAGGGGGTATTGTTACAGCTATTAATCAAACTCATAATAAGAATTTTGAATAGCCATCAAGTTGACTTTGTAAGTTCAACAAATCCAAAGTGATCAAGACAAGCAATCATTCACCATCACTTGTTGATTCACTACACATGAAAGCAGTAGAGTCTTGTTTTCTAGCACAAGTAAATGAAGATCCATGACTACCACAAGTGAAAATAGTATTGAAACATGAAAAGAAGCAATGAACTATCACAACCTTCAACACATCTGTCTGAGTTTCACATAGTATTTTCACAATTTCAATTACGTATACACATGAATTAACTCAAGTTTGCTGAACTAGGGTTCTAGAAACGAAGAAGATCAAATGAAAAATAAAATGAAATCTACAACTGGATCAAATCCTTGAAACAATAGGTACCGAGAAGAAACCAACCAACAAGAAGGGAAGTAAAGAAGGCCAAAAAAGTTAGAAAGGTCATACCACCAAATATGAGTCCAAAACCACATACAACAACAAATGGCAAGTAAGATCGCACCATAGCTCCAGTACTCACCCATTGACCCTTGAGGAAAATCAGAGTAGCAAGGTTCACCACATTCCACCCACCAGAATGAAACCCCAATCGGTTCAAATTGTTGGCAACAAATGAGTGGCAATTGCAAGTGAACAGGCTGTAGGAGTGATGTTGGAACTCCTGCGTGCCCTTTAGTAAAGCATCATCCCACGCTAACGCATCAGTACCAGGTTCATCCTCCTTGTATTGATCCCCATTGATGAATGTTGGAAGGAGAGATATGGAACAGTCCTGCCAAAATTTCCCACAACGATTATTAACTACATAAAAGAGCTCAAAAAACCCAGTAATTATTGAGCACTCGACTCACATCCTTGTACAATATATCCTCCAGCTTAATTTGATCAGAGCTAAAAACACCAAATCAATGCAAGTAATTGGTCAATTAACACATAATTATACCTTATCTTTGTTAATCTGGATGTAGCGAGAAACAGCGCCGAAGGCGAAATTATCAACGCAAACAAAATTAGGGCCAGCGAAATCCAGAATAACTCCATCCTCTCTACAGATACCAACATGGCCAATGAAGGGAATCAACCAGGATATGACAGGAAGAGGTGTCCACACAATGCAATGCGGAAACCGAGATCTTCTAGGATCAATCTGCTGCTTACTCACTCCAAAATCTTCTTCATCAAACATCATTATCATCTCATTCCCCTTACCCGCATTCTCTCCCATTGCCTGCAAAAAAAAAATCGATCTGATTTGGTGAACTAGAAACCCTAGCTAATATTAAAATCACTTTGCATAAGCAAGAACAACATCAACTAAATTAATTATATGAGATTAGATCTTAACCTAGAAAACACAAATCACAGATTGAATTAACAGATCTGATTTTGTAATAAGAAGCAAGGGAAATTAAGAAATGCGTATTTTGTAAATTGATCGACTGGGGAGAATACAAATGCTCTTACCCTTTGTAGATGGAAAGCGAAAGAGAGATCCAATCAGAGTGAATGAATTTTTAATTACATAAAAAATAATTTTTTAAATAATAAAATCCACAACCACAAATCATGGCTGCCACCCTTTGTCTTTCATATAATTGTTTTATACACACACGCACAAATTAAACGACCTGTCATTCACTTCAAAGATATGCAGGAAATGGTGGGGGATCTTGACCACAAGCCAGTAAATCTCTTTAGCATCAGGTTAGATTTTGCTTTTTTTTAAAAAAAAATAGTTGTGGTTAAAATTCTTGTGTGATAAATTTATAATTTTTATAGGTAAAATAGATAGATAATTGGTTTTATAAATAAATAAAAACGTTATTTTAGCTTTTATACAATACAAAAATAAAAATAAAATCACATATGGAACGTAGTGCCAAAAAAACAGAAACTAGTTTAATTAATTAAATAAAAAAATATCATTGAAGTGGTTGCCACTTCATTTCAAAATTGTTTTTTAAAAAATTTAAAAATATTTTTTTATTTTAAATTATTTTTATAATCTGATATCAAAAATAATTTTTAAACAATAAAAAAATATATATCATAAAAAAATACTATTAAAAATAATCTTAATCACACTTACAAAAAAAAAAGTATCATTTTTTAAAATAAATAAATATAAGATACGTATACCAAAAATCTACCTTCTAATGCTATGTTAAAAAAATGGTGATCATTCAAGCAACTTTGCAAACGTGCTTTAACTTTTGGGCTGTACAATATTATATGGATGGTAAAGTTTCTCGTTTCGAAATAATTTAATTTATTCTTTTTTATTTTAAATTAAAATATTTTTAATATCTCAAGATTATTTTAATATGATAATATATAAAATATATTTTTTAAATAATAATAATAAATAATATTTTAATATATTTTCAATAAAAATAATTTAAAACAAAGCCACTAGTACAATATCAAATATAACACGCTCTAAACCTAGCATAAAATATTGTTTTATATTTTTATATTTAAACTATTTATTTTCTTATAATTATGAAAATTCTTAAAACCTAGCATGAGTGGTTTAATACTACCCGACCTAATTAATAAAAAAAAATAAACACCTTTAATCTGAAAAAAATACAAGACAATACTTTGTTTCCTAGAAGAGTGAAATGACATAACAAACTATTATTTTTAACATTATTATATCAAAACAATTTTAAAACACTATAAATATAATTTAAATCAATTTTTTTAATCAAAAACACTTTTAAAATACAAAAATAAATAAACAAAGTGTGCCCGAGAGTGCTTATGCTTCTAAATGTTTTTCCAAACTATTTTTGGATTGTATTGAAAAAATATTAAATTTATATTTTTTTTAATATTTTTTTTATAATTTTAATGTATTGATATCAAATTTTCTAAAAACATTATCTTAAATTTCAATGCACCTGAGCAGGTTCGCTACCAATTGATGCCTTTTGGGTTTTAATAATAACTGTTCATAAAAACATGATGATATAAAAATTAAATAATTAGAGCAAAACTCATTATAATCCAAAACATTTTATAGGGAAAATTAATAAGAAAATAATTTTATCAAAAATTGAGTTGATCCAATTGTCAAACTCCTGACCAGCAACCCAATTATGAGGTCGGGTCAATCCTTAAGCCGGGTAACCAACGATTGTGACTGACAGACATGTCGTCTCAAACAATAAACCCTTATCCATTTCCAAACGACGTGCAGTTTACATTTTTTTTAAGAAAATAACTTTCTAGTCCCTCCCCGAAGCTCCAGTTTTTTTTCATTTTTGTCAGCTTCATCACAGAGAGCTGTAATGAAGTGATCAAAATTCACTCTTGATCTATCAACTGAAGAAGAGAATAGAATTCCGTTCAAAATGAGGAAACGCGATTTAGCCATTCTCATGCTCTCCGCCTTCGCCATCTTCTTCTCTCTCCAGGTCTGCTCTCTCTCTAAACCCTAACCCCCCAGATTTTCTCAGTAATCGCTATTTCTAACTCTAACTCACACCAATTCTTTGTTTTTATATACAGCACGAAGGAGACTTCTCTTTTAGAGAGGCATGGTTCCATTTGTCCGACGATTATCCAATCAAATACGAGGCCGACCGACTTCCCCCTCCGATTGTTTCCGATCTTAACGGCGACGGAAAGAAAGAAATCCTCGTCGCTACTCACGACGCCAAAATCCAGGTATGATTAACCATAAGTAAGAAACTCGTGTGATGAATGCCTTACATAAACTATGTGAATTGCTAATTTATGTATTTCAACATTTATCTACTATGCATGACCTTTGTTAAGCAAATATTAGTAAAAATAAACTAAAAATTGTTACAAATAATATAATTTAATTTTGTGATCGTGGATCCGAGTGGATGCTATGCTACCGAGCGTTTGACTATGTTTATCAATATTAGCAACGATTTATTCTTGCTTACCCTGAACATCAAGATGTTATTTGTATGTGTAATCGATTATAACTTTTTTCCCCTCACATATCCAATCATTACTTTAACCGAAAAAAGGAGGAAAACAATTATAAACAAAAGAAAAATACATCTTGCCACCACTGCTTCGAAGAGCTCTTGTACTCTTCTCAATATCATTCTTTCTATGAGACAAACATGTTATGATTAAAAGGCCTTTACATAGTATAATTAAAAACCTTTTGGTAATAAGTAAGCACAAATTATAATATAAAGCAAAAAACGTTAGAAGGAAAAACTAAATCAAAAGTTTGATAAATCTATAGAGAGAGCTCTTATGGTTGCTGCTTCATAACGTGATGCATGTTTGCTCCACTCCCAAATCAACCATATATTCCAAGAAAAACTGAAATAATGATAATTTTTTATGTGGACTTTATGTAATTTGCTTTTGTCAATGGTGGAGGAAGAGAAGACAGAGAGAGAAACTGATAAGAAATTTCTTTTACATGCTTAGTGCCTGCATATATATCCTTTAAAAATTGAAATAAAACGGAAACAATGATAATTTTCTTATGTGGACCTTATGTAATTTGTTTTTGTCATGGTGGAGGAAGAGAAGATAGAGAGAGAGAAACTGATAAGAAATTTCTTGTACATGCCTTTGGTTGCTGGTTCATCATGTGATGCATGTTTGTTCTACTCCCAAATCAACCATATATTCCAAGTAAAATGAAATAAAACTCAAATAATGATATTTTTTTTACGTGGCCTTATGTAATTTGGTTTTGTCATGGTGGAGGAAGGGAAGACAGAGAGAGAAACTGATAAGAAATTTCTTTTACATGCCTATTGTGCCTGCATATATATCCTTTAAAAGAACACAATCTAATAGTTATAGTTACAAAGTTATAAACACCTGTTCACTTGTAACAAATAAAATCACAAGATACATTAGTTCAAACAAACCCTAAAAGAGATGTTGCAAATAAACTAGAAAGAGGAGTTGGAAGGGAAAATCCTTTCATTACTAGAGTTTGAAAAGGTTTCTCAATAGGAAAAGTCACATAGAGAGAAGGAAAAGAAAAAAAGAAGCAAGATCACGTCTTTCTTTGAAAGAAATGGAAGATAAAGGCAGTGTATTTATGTTGTTTTGAGGCGGCACATTGTAAACAACATAACCCTAGAAATTTGTTTTTCAAATCCACATAATGAAGGAGGTTGCTGATGTGGAAAGTTAATAAAGAAGTTAAAATGCTAACGTAACTTAGAGCTGCAAAACTCATCCCTTTGATAATGCACACATTTTTTTTGGAAACTGCCTGATTTTGAAAGGGATGGCATGTGGTTCATGTATTAATTGTCAGTTCTGTGTGTTTATTTTAATTTAATATTTTTCACAAATTGTGAAAACTACAGTTGCTTAATTTTGTTCTTTTTTTCCAGAATGAGTGTGTGGTCTTTTGATTACATTTATTTTATTTTATTAATTGTGAATTTGTGCTTGTATGTAATTGTGAATTTGTGCTTGTATGTATGTGTATAGGTATTGGAGCCGCATTCGAGGAGAGTAGATGAGGGCTTTAGTGAAGCGAGATTGCTAACAACACTATCACTGTTGCCTGATAAAACACGGGTTGCTACTGGTAGACGTGCAGTAGCTATGGCGACTGGTGTTATTGATAGGAGATATAAGGAAGGACAACCATTAAAGCAAGTTTTGGTTGTTGTTACTTCAGGGTGGTCTGTTATGTGCTTTGATCATAACCTTAACAAGCTTTGGGAAACTAATGTGCAGGTTGTGTGAAAGTTTATATCAGTGGTAGTTCTGAGTAATTGCTTGCTTGCCATTTCCCGTTTTATTTTCCATCTTGCAAAATAAAATAAGTTGGCTCTATTTTCTTTTGTACAGGAGGATTTTCTGCATAGTGCACATCATAGGGAGATTGCAATATCGATAACTAACTATACGTTGAAGCATGGGGATGCGGGATTGGTTATTATTGGTGGGAGAATGGAAATGCAGCCACATGTATGTTGATTGTGTGATTTTCTGTTCTAGTAATTCTTGCATTTATCCAACTTCCAGTTACTTGATTGTCTTATTGGGAAAAAAAACAACAACTAGAAGAAGATGATGAGAAGTACTTGCTTATTTGTGTTCTATTTTGATTAGATGGTTCAAAATCTTTTTCCCTTGTTTATGCATTAAATCTGAAACAGGGGAACATATCATAATCCTGATTTTAATGATTACCAATGACTTAATAGCATGTTTGATGTACTGGCTTTAATTTTTTTCAAGGTAGAATATGAAGTAATACCTCACAGCTGTGGAAATCTGATCCCTGGGAAGCATCTTCTAATATTACATGATTTCAATAAAACCTCAAGGGAATGGATAAATGTTTTTGGCATGTTGAGGTTTGAAACAAGCTCAGGCTTGCTTCATCAATTTTCTTTTCTATGTGCTGTTCTTGGGCTTACTTTAGATTGTAGAGTCTACGAGTCTGTAATCTTATGTTTCTTGATAGATAGAAACCAAATTTCCTTGCACAACTTGTTTGCATCAGCTATTTTATAAAGGTGCCGTGAGATTGTTTGATGTAAGTGTCATGGATTTTGTTCCTATACAATGCACTTATGTATGCCTTTTATGTTGCCATCTCAGAATTATTTAGATCCTTTTGAAGAAATCGGCATGGCAGAGAAAAATGCTGAGCAGCATAGAAGAAGCGCTGGTGAGAAAGAGGTATGGACATTTCTGGCTTATTCAGGTATTCTTTTGATAATATGATTTGCAGTCTTGCAGCCAGATCTATTGTTGTTTAAAACCAGCAACAGCTATCAGGACACTAGTATTTACTGTTGAAAACATCCTGAAGTGATGGTATTTGTTGATCCATAAGTGGGCCACCCAACTAAATTTTGTGTGCAAGTTTTACTTGGATATTATGTGAGGCCATTCTAAAATATTGGTTGTCATGTAACACAGAAACTTCCTGATAATGTTTCTCTGACTACTGAGAAAGAATTTGCCCTCATAAATATTTTGAATCCCTTCTTATTTCAAGCCACTGTGTTTCCCATTTTTTTAAGTATGAACAATGTGAACTAGTGATGACAAGTTTATGTTATTCTCCTTTTCATTTATTGCTGGCAGCTGGGTATTAACAAAACACTTTTTGTAGCCATCAGAGAATAATGGAACTGTGAATTTACGCCATTTTGCCTTGTATGCTTTTGCTGGTCGAACTGGTACCGTTCGATGGACTAGAAAGAATGAGGTGACCTAATTTCTGAATACTTGTTCTTTAGTATGGTGGATATTACTAATTTCAGTTTATTGTTAATTGTTATATGAACTGTCCTCCTGATCATGATTCTTTATTTCTGTTCACATGGTTGTGAATGACTTGATAAGTTGCTGCTGCTTCTTGAAAAGTACAATATTGAAACCTGAATACATGGCTGCTCATATATTACCTTGCTCTAGAGTTAACTATGGTATCAACATGTTACGTTGCTTTAGAATTAACTATGGTGTCATCACAGTGATAACAAAATTGCATATTCTGCTCTTCTTTGATGCTGCTATCTCTTATGCACAAATTCCATTTGTCCTTCAAAGAACTTTTAAGTTATGCTGTAAAATACCTACAAATGTATACTCCATTGCCATCCACGTGGTTTCTGAAATTCATTGGCAATTTGAGGGCGTTAATTTTGGCAGGTGTCATCTGTATTCGACCATTGATGATGATAAGTATTTCTAAGGTTCTGCTATGCAATGTATTCTCCCGTTGTGTTAATGAGGTTTCTGTTTGGGTGCGTGCAGAACATTGAACCATCTTCAGATGCTGAATCACAGTTGATTCCACAACATAACTACAAGCTTGATGTGCATGCTTTAAACACTCGTCATCCTGGAGAGGTAGCTTTCAACTCAATGCAGATACAAAACCATTTATTCTTGTTACTGATAAAACCTAGAAGAATTTATCTTTCATGATTGTCTAAGAGAATGTCATTAAGTTTAGATTGCATTCATTTCATTCTTTCAAGTCAATTTCAACTCATGCCAGCATCAACCCTGCTAAAAGATTTACTTAGAAAAAGAGGATAAGCCTCAGATTATTTCCATATATATTGGTGATTTTTCTTTATGATAAGCTTTCTGAGGCATGTTACACCTTAGTTTGAATGCAGGGAATTTAGGGAATCAATCCTTGGAGTTATGCCGCATCACTGGGTAATTATGTTTCTTAATCCAATGAATTTATGACCATGTTTTTGTTATGTGAGAGTTATTCAACGGACATTCTTTCATCTTCAGGATAGGAGAGAAGATACTGTGTTGCAGCTATCACACTTCAGGCGCCACAAAAGAAAACCATCTAAAAAATCAAATGGAAAGAACTCAAACTACCCTTTCCACAAGCCTGAGGAAAACCATCCTCCTGGAAAAGACACGACAAAGAAAATTTCAAACCTGATTGGGAAAGCTGCAAAATATGCTAGCTCGACAAAATCGAAGAAGGTAAGATCTTCTTACCACATCAGTAAATACATTTATACTAGATTTTGAACTATTTATGCTCCATTTCAATGACACTGGATTCTTGCCAATAGCAACCACCATCTTATGCCATCAGCTGTCTTCTTGGATGGTTGTATCTTTACCCCAAAAGCTTAGGTAGAATTCCTTACGCGTCATGTGCCTTTGAAAGAGGATCAAATTTGTCATGTATTAATACTTGTACCTTTTAGCATGTAATTCCGTACTTCATTTAAATAATCTGCTTTACTTTCCACATTAAAATTTGTTTTTTTTCTTCCTTTCCTCAATGCTATTTGGAATCATGATGATGTGTCCCTGATACAATTTTCTTACCACTCAAAGTGTGAGAAATTCTTTGAAAAAACATACCCGCCTCCTGTTCTGTAGGATGGTTGGAGGCTACTGAAATAGTAATTTCCTTAGTTGGAAATGCTGGCTACATTACTTGAACAAGTGATGCGGATTTAACTTTTCAATTGTTTGAAATTGCATTGTGTCACAAATTTTTGTGAATTTTGATTTTGAATAACTTTCTGGAGAATGACTGCCCCCATTCTTGTTTTGAGCTTTTATATGAATCTCTTACTAGTTGAAAGAAGATCTTTGGTGAAAAGCAAATAGAGTTCCATTGGCAATGCTTTCTAACTTGCCTTTGCTATATGTTGGCATTGTGTAGTGCATCACATCTGTATGAACCAACTACCAAATTTACCTATCCATTGCTTGATAAATGATTGATTGTCTGTTATACTTCATTGCTGCAGCCATCTCAATATATTCCTACCATAACAAACTACACTCAGCTTTGGTGGGTTCCTAATGTTGTTGTGGCTCACCAAAAAGAAGGGATAGAAGCTGTTCATTTGGCATCTGGCCGCACCCTTTGTAAGGTAAATGTTAAAAATGTGACACTGCCATCATGTAGTTTATTTGGAAGAATATCTTATAGCTATTGATAGCTGGTAAATTCTTTTTAGAGATTTGTTCTGAAAAGCCCTTGTGCTGTATCACCCATTGCATATTCATGTGAAAGGAAAGTTGAATGTGCTTTGTTAACTGGAACAATTTCGACTGCTGATTACATGAACTATCAAGGCAGTTCTAACAAGTTCGATGAAATTCATTGATTTAATCAGCTTCATCTTCAAGAAGGTGGTCTTCATGCTGATATCAACGGTGATGGAGTCCTAGATCATGTCCAGGTGTGCAATTGTTTTTTTTCATCTAAGACAACTCATGAATAAAAACTAAATGAGTTTATTTTCAACTGTCTCGTGGATTATGTTCAACATTCCAAATGTGCTCTTTCTAAATTATTAATTACATAGTGTCACAAATCTTCATCACTGGTCATGAATGTTGCTGTTTATGTGCCACAATAACATTTCTCATTTTACCCAGACCACAGCAACCTATTTTGCTGTGATCGGTAATTAAAATGAGATTGAGAAATGCCAACTGTATGCTACTCACTGTTTTAGATCCATGGCCAATCAGAGAATTATATTTGTTTACAAGTAAGTGGTGGGAGTGGGTAAAGGGCTTTTTCATGCAAAAAATAAACTTTATACATTTGTTCTGCTCACCGTTTCATAAAACAAAGACGTGTTATTAGATATTGATATATGATTGCTCATTATAATGGTTAACAATTCCTCTTTTCAGGCTGTTGGGGGATATGGAGCTGAGAAGACTGTTGTTAGTGGAGCAATGGAAGTGCTGCGACCTTGTTGGGCTGTTGCCACTTCAGGTGTACCAGTACGGGAGCAACTTTTTAATGCTTCAATATGCCATCATTCGCCATTTAACTTATTCCAACATGGAGATTTCAGCAGAAATTTTGGTCGAGCTGATGTATCTTCTTTAGAGGTGGCAACCCCTATTCTCATTCCAAGAAGTGATGGCCATAGGCATCGCAAGGGGAGTCATGGTGATGTTGTCTTCTTAACAAATCGAGGGGAGGTATGTTCTAATCTAGACCTAGCTTTTTGTCTAGATCGTGCCTGTACATCACCTTTACTGTAGTATTCGATTTAAAAATCAGCTCTTTGGGTTTGGAAGAGAGAGGGGTGCGCCTTTGCCCTGCTAATTGCAACGAGATTGAGGAGTGTATCATTTCTTTCAGGTGACGTCGTACTCTCCTGGCCTGCATGGCCACGATGCTGTTTGGCAATGGCAAATACTGACAGGCGCTACATGGTCAAATCTTCCCTCTCCATCGGGGATGATGGAAGGCGGTATGGTGGTCCCCACATTAAGGGCATTCTCTTTGCGTGCACATGACAGTCAACAAATGATCCTCGCAGCTGGTGATCAAGAGGCTGCGGTTATATCTCCTGGAGGAAGTGTCCAGACGTCGTTTGATCTTCCTGCACCGCCCACCCACGCTCTGATCTGTGAGGATTTCACTAATGACGGGCTTGTTGACGTGATCGTTGTGACTTCAAATGGGGTGTACGGCTTTGTCCAGACAAGGTCGCCAGGTGCCCTCTTCTTCAGCACACTGGTCGGTTGCCTTTTAATTGTGATGGGAGTTATCTTTGTCACCCAACACATAAACTCCATTAAGGGGAAGCCACGCGCTTCATCTGGTCTTCGATGAAAGACAGATTTATACTGGTGACACTGAAGATCATCGGCCTTGAAAGAAAGAAAGAAAATTGATATCCTTTTTTAATCTGCCCAACAGGCCAGCTTATCAAAGAAATGCGAGGTAAAGGGTTAAAAGGATTTGATTTGATGATGTGGGCATTGATATCCTTCCCCCGCATATCCCCCGTATCTCACTGTAAAATGTACTGTTAACATCGGGAACTCCGACGACTGAGCTTTACATGGGTTTTAGGAAATGTTTGTAGTGACTTGCAGAGAAAGCTACTTGGGTTTTAGGAAATGTTTGTGTTAACTTGTAGCGAAAGCAACTTTTCATGTTAGCTGCTGACATTTCCTATGAACGTTACAGATCACTGTCGCAAATTTCGGCCTGGATGTATTGTCTGTCATCAAGCCAGGGTACTAGCGAGAGTCTTTTCTTCTTCGTTTGATTGTGCAGAAAACACGCTGTTGCATCCTTCCTCGATGTCCCTTAATAAAGCAGGAAAAAAAATAAAGTAATTTTAAACTGGGAAGGTGAGCATTGAACGAATAGGTTCGTACTTGGTGGATTCTTAGGGCTGTCGGTCAAAAGGGATAGGAAGGGACATCCATCATCAACGAAAAAAGGTCTGGTGATCTGAGGTGAGTAAGATTTACATATTTAATTAAACTCAGAACACAACCTTCAAGAACCCTTTTAATGGTTAAGAACTCAAAGACACCACCTTAGCCGCTGTAATCTGTACGATAATGGACATGGTGACAAGGGCCTTGAATTGTGCAGTAGTACCGGGCTAACTGGTGTGTCCAATGATTCCCATATCAAGAATTCCTTTTTTCTTCTCAATCAAATAAAATGGAGTTTGTTTAAAGGTGATTTTGAAAATATATTTTTATTTGAAAATATATTAAAATAATAATTATATTATTATGAAAAAAATATTTTTGATATTAGCATATCAAAATAATCTAAAAACAGCAAAAAAAATTCAATTTAATATAAAAATATTTTTTTTAATTTTTTTTCTTCAAAAATACAATTTCATACACTCCAAAATCTAGGTAGTAAACAAGGAAAGGAGCAGCAACAGTATGAACTCGCCCCTCAAGTGAAGCAACCTTATTTCATGTTATATTGCTCCCTCTCTGCTTGGCAGTCTCATAGGAAAATTGAAACTACAAATATTCCACCTTTTTTTATTGCACTACTATTTCCATAATCGTACCCCTTTTTTTTCTTGCTTTATTAGGAGCTGTCACTAGTTGGAAACTCATTTTGTAAGAGTATATTTGAGATTTAGGTTGAGTTTGTTTTTTTTGTTTAAAAAATGTAACAAAATAATATTTTTTAATTTTTAAAAAATTATTTTAGATATAATCACATGAAAATAATATAAAAACACAAAATGTCAAATAACTCTTTAGGTATCAAATGATGCTCTTAGCGTGGGCAGGGGCACTTGACATGGTAATTCTCCAGAGGTGGATGATACCATTTTTTTAACCAATAAGGAACACCACCAAGCTCCATCAAGACAGTGATGCAAAATGGATTAGACCATCATCGATTGAAAATTAGACACAATAAAAAAGTTAGGGCACTATTTGCGAGAAGAAAAGGGCTTGATGGTGGCATGATGAGCATATAAAATATAATGTGAGAAAAGGGTGATGGTGCCATCTTACTATTTTGGGCGGTGCATCACTTTCACCAAGCACCGAGACAAAGGGTTATATTGGATGGTATTTATGCTTTGCTTGTCCAATCGAGGCAACCTTCGAAATGATGAAAGTTCCATCGGTGACGACTCCTTCATTTCTCCATCTCCTTTAATAAAGTTTCTACTTATGCTACCACCATATCAATCAAACAAGAATTTAGAATCATGCTTAGACTACAATCAGTGTTGCTAATGTTTTGATTTATTTCAAAAGCCTAGATTAATTATGGGGTGCCATGTGTTTGTTTCTAGAGTATATAAACTATATGAGGTTGTAATAATCATTTACTTGCTCATCTTTTCTCATGAAAACGATGTACATCTCCACTTTAGGACTTTTGGAAACCAATCCATGGACGTTTAGCTTTCGTGACTTAACGAGAATTTGGTTCAAATTATTTTGAAAATATTTTTTTTTTCAGAAACGTATTAAAATAATAATTTTTTAAAAAAGTTATTTTTAATATCAGCACATCAAAATGATCTAAAAACACTAAAAAATTTAATTATTTAAATTAAAAATAAAATAACAATTCATTTAAAAAAAAAGTTTTTCCAAACACCCCTTTAGCCTTGTAAAATTCTATTAAGTGAAGAGTGAAGAATTAGGACATTATTGTATTTTTTTCATTTTTCCTAGTTTTTATTGAATTGCACGCGTGTCATATTAACTTTATAGACTCAATAATAACATTTAACTTCTTTACTCAATGGTCATAGCAGTATGATGTAACAAAGACGTAAACCAAACATTTAATTATTATTATTATTATATATATAAAGTGAAATAACCACCTCGCAAGCATTAGCCTTTATTTGTTATTATACAAAGGAGAGGTAGACCTTTTCGAAGAAAATATATACTATTAAGGAAAGAAGACAAGCTTGCCAATCAAACTCACTTATTGGCAATTAATACCATTGCTAAGCGAGAGATTAGATTGTACTTGAATCCAATTTCCAGGGAAAAGGAGATCTACGTCCTTAAAATGTGTTTATTTTTGTGATTCAACCCATTTTTTAGTTTTTTTCTTCTTGAAAAGGCATCAAATTGATTTATTTTTAGATGTTTTCCAAATTTAATAAACCGTATGCAAATGGAGATTTAATTTTTAAAAAAAATTTGTGATTCAACCCATTTAAGTAATATTTAATGCATCAAAATCAAAGATCAATAAGGAAATAACTGCAAATATTAAAAAAAAAGGAGCTCCTATGATCAAGACTTACACATGGTTGCCAGCTGATGTGGAGTCAACTGAAATTGCAATCTTAATGTTTGTTTAAATGAGGTTTTTAATATGACTTAACCAAAAGGATTAAGCAATTCGGATATGAACATGACTTTTGATCGATCTCTTGCTCAAACCAAAAATAGCCGAATGTAAAGCACAAATACACGTCCACATCACTATAATTACTCCATAATAGTGCTAGCTAGTAAAGTGAATTAGGCACAAGGACGGCTAAGTCAATGATCCTATACTTCATTATTTTTAGCCTTGATTACTATAGTGGGGGTCAGTTAAAAGACTTGAAGGGCACCACCATGTATGAGGAGACCACCACATATATCATCACAACTAGCTAGGTCATCCCAAGGACGCCACAAAATTTTCTTCTGGGGGGCAGGTAGCTAGCTTGTTGAAGTGGCCGTGGATCCAAATATGAAAGCAGCCGGTTCAACTTACCACAATTATGATTAAAAATATATGGACTCAAAATTTCCATAGAACTTCCTGATCAAACTAGTTATCGGTTAATTAATCTACTAGAGAGATCAATCATAATTTAGCTGGATTTGTAGCTCATGATGGGCTCAACCCGATCCAATTAACCTCTTAATTAGATCCTCATGTTAGAGAATAATATAAATCATATTATGGGACTTCATCTATTAGTTTAAGTTTTTGGGTGAGATGATCCCTTAACATGGTATCAGAACCTTATTGACCCAGCGGTCACGAGTTCGAATCTCACTAACCCCATTCTATTTGATAAAAATCAAGCGCAAGGTAGTGTGGGTTTGTGCAAGTTTCAAGCCTAAAAAGCTTTCATTTGAGTGGATGTGTAAGAGAATAATATAAATTATATTATGAAGTCTCACCTATCAATTCAAGTTTTTAGATGAGATGGTTTTTTAGCACCTCGAACCTGGGACATGCATGGAAAGAGCACGAGAACTTTGATTTTATGATACCTTCTTGATCACAGCGTTGGAGCCATCCTCTTAAAACTTTGGACCTGAGATGGGAACTGAGATTGGCGAGCCAGGTGCTGATCTGATGCATCTCTGGGGTCGGAGGCTAACCCACCACACGAGTGGCAAATATGGCTCCCATGTTCTTTCACTTATTATGATAATGCTTCCTGTAAAGGCAGCCTACAACTCATTGCAGAAGGTGGGTGTGTAGCTTGTAGAGTCGTCATTATGCTCTCCTTCGTAATGATATTTTGAAAGGTCAATTATGATAAATCCTCATGATCTTATCCAAAATCGATATGAAAGTCTCGTATAAACTATCAACTCTAAGAAAAGATAAGAAATCCCCTTTTCTGTATGTTCAAAATGCAATAAAAAAACATTGATCCGAGGTGTTAGAAGAAGACTAGATTATGCTGAAAAAATCCAAACCATTGATTTCAAAAAAACTTAATAGTGTCTATAATTCATAGTATTTCAAATATTTGGTGTATATTAACTTCATTGAATAGTAGATTTGCTGATTATAGACCATTAGACATTAATATTTCCAATT
Organism: Salix exigua; assembly: GCA_032356905.1. Classification (NCBI taxonomy): domain Eukaryota; kingdom Viridiplantae; phylum Streptophyta; class Magnoliopsida; order Malpighiales; family Salicaceae; genus Salix; species Salix exigua. The sequence continues at coordinate 5,553,670 of CM063594.1, read as the reverse complement.
TCTTATGCTTATAAATTAAGCATTTCCCGAGTTCAATTCAAAGAAGTTTAGATTAATATAATAAAAGGGAAATTAAGCCAAGACTAAAGATAGGATAATAATAATAAAATAAAAAATAAAATAAAACGAAGAGCATCTTTCTCATGCAAATGGGTAAAGTCACGGGCTACATCACATGGTGACTAGTGAGAGTCTCCTTTGAAAAATAATCAAGTAAGCATTACATAAATGAAGGCAATGCCCCCACAGACGATAAATGCCAAGGCCACCATAGGCCATTAAGTAAATTAGGCAGAAAAGTGAAGAAAAAATAAATAAATGGTGGTCCTAATTACATCTTTGGCTTCATAGTAGAGGGGGGGTCACTTCTCAAAAGCTAACAATTTTATTGACGATCTCCTGATGAGCGAGAGCCACATGTTGTGAGTTTTTTGAACAAATTATTCATCTAATTTGGTTGGTCATATGAAAAGCCTGGAGGTTTTTCTTTTGAACCATTTCTGGAAAGCTGGGGGGGTTGAAAAACTTGAAATCAATCAGCACTGGCTAGGGTTGAAGGAGAGGAACACTACGTGTGTCGTATATATATATATATATATATATATATATATATATAAGCGATCACTGGACTTGATCTGAGAAAATAGATTAAATTAAAATGGAACCATAAAGGCAATCTATTCAAATTATTATTTAATATAGTATAGTCCACTGTCTTGTCATTTGAATCCAATGATAATATTGAAGTCATGGAATCTGAAGTTGTAACTGGAGTTCCATTAATTTTTTAATGGAAAAATGAATAGGGTTTTGAGAAATTACGTTGTATCTAGCCTATATAAATCTATTTTTTTTTTATTTTTTAATTTATTAATACGCATCTAATAACGTTGTATCTAGCCTATATACATGAACCAGATTAATTCTGCTGGTTTTCGTGAGATATCCTAGCTAGCTAGTAGATCGATAATGAGAATCTTGAGAATATATTAAATATTTTGATCGTTGCCTTAATTTCTTCTCTTGTTAATACTGTGAAATTTCTCGTGAGTTTCATGTATATGATGCCAGCTTCTTGAATAATTATAGTTTTCTTCGAAAAAATAAAAATTCACAGTCTAATATACATATATGTGTATATGTATATGTATGTATGTTGTATATATTTTATGAAGTGCATTCATAATATATATTGAGTTTTGTTTTTTAAAATGTATGTTCTGATTATCATAACCCCCGGCGAGGAGCTTGGTGTGGTCGGCAATGGCATCCCTGTAGACAGCATCAATAATAACAATACGTGTTTACATTTGCACGCTGTAGATCTTCTAAAAGATATATTCTCAAGAGCAAAATTTGAGTTATTTAGAGTAAAACTAGATTGAACCGATCAGATCACGACTCGTCAGTTCAATATAATTCCAAATTCTGAAAAAGTTTATTCATTTTTTTTTGTCCCAGCAAGCTACATGCTCGTCCTCTCGTCTGTAAGCTAGAACTCAGTGGAGCAGATCGAGAATGGGGCCAAACCTAACTCCTAAAAGGGTCCCACGAGAAGAAAAATGTCAAGATAAAACGAGGATGGTGGGGGCAATACAAGAATGCATGCGAGCCGATCCGGCTCCTAAAAGTCTCGCAACAGGTAAAGCTGTGATCAGAGATAGCATATGGGATTTCCAGTCATCTCAGACTCCATTCATGCGCCTGCATGAACTTTAATTTCTCCAGTCCAGCAATCTACTCCCCTGCCATGGCAATCAATGGAAAGGAATGTTATTTCTGGGTTTCATCTCGCAGGCAACCAAATCTTTCGCACTTATTTTTCACTTCTGCATATCATCACAGACACCCTCATTTATTGCTTTGACAATGGCTTCCAGCCCTTCATCACTGGAAAAAATCCCTCCATGCCACTCCTTTTCTTCTTCTTCTTCTTCGTTATTAACTCCTCTTTTTTTTACGTAATTAATCAACTTGAAGGTTAAAAACAAACTGGGTTCTTCACTGCTGCCATATATACATGAGAATTGGGACGATCCATCATCCAAGCATATATGTACTGCTGTGGGGTTTGCCATAATTGGATGTTGACAAGAATACGTGATGCAGGCAGGGAATATAAATTATAATTGCTTCTGTGTATTAATATTACTTGTCGTGAGTTGTGACCTAGAAAGAGTTCGTTAACATTGGGATTTGTGGCTTCACCTGCGCCTGGAATCCTTGCCTTGCCCTCATTTCTTCCTAAGCTTACATGTGTTTTTGATTCATGACAATTATTTTTAAAATAATATTTTATTTTTAATGTAAAATCAACTTAAAACAAGATTATATATTTAAATCATGTGGCCGTAAAGACAAACAAGCTCTACACGTCTGATCTAGTTTGTATTTATCTTAATTAATTAATTTATGAATATTGAAATTAATGATTATATAGATTAATAATCGGCTTAGGTGCTTGTGATGTGTTTGAATCCCGATGGCAATAGTATTTCCTTCCAAACAACATGCTGCTTGTCATTTATTTTATTTGAAATATATATATATAGTCTGGGTCGATTCCTAGGCCATGCTTTTTTGTCTATTTCTTTTCTTTCTTTTTTTTAGTGTTTTTTTCATATTAAAAAGATTATAGATTCACTTTTTTTAAAAAAAAAAATAACATGTTTTTTAAATAATATCATAAATTTTATTTGATTTTTTTTCCAATTATTATATATATATAATATAAAAATAGCAATATTGATAATAGATTATTCATGAAAATCCAATTGAAATGTTTCTTAATTTCTAAATTTCTTAAATAAACTCTTAGCTTGATTTTGTAGTATTTATTATATTTTTTAATTTCAATCACACATAAAATATAGACATTATTTTGATTTTAAATAAAAATACTTCAACAACCATGAATTTTTTTTTTTACATAAAAAAAATTATTCAAGTTAAGAGATTTATACTGACTGAGATAAAAAGAAAATAAAAGGGGAGAGAGAGATTAACAAAGAAAATTATATTAATTAAGAAAATAAAATAACTAAATTTCTTAGCTTAGTAACAATGAAAAAAATAAAAATTCAGTGTTTTTTGCGTGCTTTTTTTAAAAAAAATATATCATGTCATGGTATAGCGCAGAGATTAAGGGCCTGTTTGGATCATTTTGATGTGCTGATGTCAAAAATGATTTTTAAAAAATAAAAAAACATCATTTTGATATATTTCGGCATGAAAAGAATTTTGAAAAGCTACCGCAACCGCACTCCAAACAGGCGCTAAAACTATTCCTAATAATGTTTTAGTAGAATAAATAATTAACTACTATAAGGATGGAGTAATTAGTGTTTAGTGTGGCAATGTGTTTTTTTTAAGTATTTTATATATTAAAATATTTTTCTGTTTTTAAATTAATTTTTGATACTAATACAACAAAAATTTAAAACAATTAAGATAACTTAAAAATAAAAAAGCAGTATTATATATATATAAAAACACTACCTAAAATATTAATATATGAGATGTAAATGAATTCAATCGTATTTTGCCCCTGATAGATATTATATTAATGGTTATTTTTTAAAATATATTTTACTTGAAAATATATTAAAAATATTATTTTTAAAAATTTATTGTTGATATTAGAACATCAAGAAAATTTTAAAATACCAAAAATAATTTAATTTAAAAAAACAAATTAGTTAAAAAACAATTCTGAAACGGAAAAACATATATCTCTTTTTATTAGGTATTATGATAATAAATGCTTTTTATTGAAAAATATATTAAAATAACATATATTTAAAAAAATAGTTCTATATCATTGTATGAAAACTATTTAAAAAGAAAATATAAACTATTTAAAAAGAAAACACTTTATAAACACCAGCAAACATTTGGCCCTTTAATTCAGAGTAGTCAAGTCTGGAGCAAGATTGAGTGTGTGTAAAGCAGAGCAGAGGCTACTAGGTGGAGTCAACCATGGGAACAAACACAGGGCTCGAGAAGAAGGAGGAGGCAGCAGTGATACACAATTATTGGGACTCGCACAAATCATAATTTCATCTCTCTCCTTTCCATATCCACCTTTTCCTTCCTTAAAGCGCGTCGCATATATATATATATATATATATATATAGAGAGAGAGAGAGAGAGAGAGGCTTCAACTACTGACATGTCCCTGTAAGAAAAAGAAGAAGAAAATGGTACAGTGATGAACAGTGAGTGACTCACTGACTCGTAGCTGTAGGGTGTGCTTTTTGCCATATTTAACCTTTATTTGGTTTGGCCATAAATGAAACCTAACAGGGTCCATACCCGGTTCATAGATCAGTTAGGTTCATTTGGGTTAAACTGTAAATTAATATAAAATCTTTTTAATTTAAATAATATTATTTAAAAAAAAACATCCTGGATTAATTATCCTATTATATCCCGAATCCGCACGATACTAATAGTCGCGCACTTCAAACAGAATTCATTAACTTGTTACAGGAATGCCATTCTTTTTTCTCATGATTTGTTTGTCATTATCAATTTAAATGGTGACAATTTGACCTTTTCTTTTTTTTTCACAATAAAATAATTTATTTATCCTTAAAATATAAAAAAGTATCTAACTTTTAGTTTTTTTTTAATCTTTTAATTATAATAATGTTAATTGAGGGACAATTTAGTTTTTCTAATAAATATACAATATTATCTCAAAGAAAAATAGTTGTTGCTTACAAGGCACGAGTCATGCACGTGTGAGACGCTAATAACTTCGGGTGATGTGCTCATCTCCGGCAAAAAATATTGATTATCCTGTTTAATATTATTGTGTTTTAAAAATATTTAAAAAAAATATTGAAACTTTTTTAAAAATTAAAAAAATTATGTTTTCAAATTAATTTGATATGATAATATTAAAAATAATATTTTAAAACAAAAAATATTATTATAATATTTCTCTAAATAAAAAATAATTTAAAAAACAATCTCCACTAAAACAATATTGCTAACTGCTGTATCATTCGGAAAGTCAAGTGTCGGTACATCCAATAGGGTGGCGCAAGTGTAGTTATGAACGACGATTATGAGATGGTTGAATGCTTTCCTTCTCACCCCTCTCTTCTCTCTTCCCGGGATTAAAAGTTGTCCACCCATTTATTTTTCTCTCAATTGTAGTCTTTATTTATTTATTTTTGTTTTAATCAATTTTTTGTTAACCTTTTCTTTTAATTTTATATCTTAACCATTTAGTTTATATTAATTCGTGCATGCATATATATCAAATTTGATCATTTTTAAATTGAATTCTTTTATGTAAAATTTAGTCTTAATTTTTTTTTATGTGTTTGACCTTTTTTGAAATTATTTTTTTTATGATCTTAATTTTTTTATATTATTTTTTTATGATCTTAATTTCATGATCCAGAACTTAAATATAAAATGTTTACCCAGATTCACATTAGATTTTTTTCTTACACTGATTTTCTTTCTCAATTTAAACATTAATAATGAGATTTTATTTATTTATTTTAATGAGAATAACTTGTTCTCGTCACATAGGTTGTGAAATTATCGTACTAACTTGGTTGAACTCGGAGCTTTTATATTATTTTATTTTTATGTCTAATTTTTATCTTTATCCTTCTTTTTTTTGCTTTGGATCAATTTTTTAAATTTATCATTTAAAATTAGAGTTTTGATAATTGAGCTATATGATTTTTTATATATATAGTGATCTGATTTTATGACTCAATTCACAACTATGAAATTTTCACTTGGATTACTATAAAATAAATTGTAATATATTTTTACTCCATTTTTGTATTGTTTAACATTGATTTTATTGTTTTTTTTTTCTATGAGAGTAGTATGGTCTTATAACCTTCATCGCGGGTGTACCATATTAACTTTGATCGACTCATAACTTTATAATATTTTATTTTAATATTAAATTTGATCCTCGATCTTTTAATTTTTTTCTTGCTTTCGATTCTTTTTGTAAATTGATTTTTTTTTTGCATCTCATCTTTCCACGTTGAGATACTGAGGATTGAGTTTTATAGTATTTTTTTCATGCGGTGAATTCAGTCTCGTGACCAAGATCAAGGGTATGAATTGTCAACTTAGACTGACATCAATCTTTACACGCGCACACACTTCTTTTTAATTCATATTCAACATTGAGTTTATTAAAAATTGATTTTTTTTTTTGCTTTCCACTAGGATAAATTAGCCTCATGATTCGAATTGTGAGTTTTTCATGCCAATTTAGATTGACTTACAATTTTTATTTATTTTCTATTTTTCTTTTAGTATTAAATTATCTTTAAATTCAAGTTCATAATTTTTTATTTATATTACCATGATCACATTTGTATGTGCCATTATCTAGTTTACTACTAGAGGAGGATTCATGTAAATTCATGATAGGCACACAATTTTATATGCTGTAAAAAATAAAATATCATTGATTCTATGAAAATTTGTAATCTTTCCTTAGCTTGTGTGATTAAAAAAAAAGAGTTTCCATCTTTATCTACGATAGTTACCTCACTCATAAAAATGAAAAGAATAAACAACCTAGAAAATTGTCAAGTAATCATATCAACTAAAAACTTAAACTATTAGGTAAAACTTCCAAAATATGATTTATATTATTCTCTAACATATCCCCTAAAGTGAAAGTTTTTTGGGTTAGAAACTTGCACAGACGCATACTATCTTGTTTTGATTTTTATCAAATAGAATAGGGGTGGTGAGATTTGAACTCGTGACCGCTGGGTCAACAAGGTTCTAATACGATGTTAAGGAACTATCTCACCTAAAAACTTAAGGTTTCATATAAAATCTCAGAATATAATTTATATTATTATCTAATAAAAATCAGCTTGAATTCTATGTTTGTAACTAACAAAAAGAGTTATCTATCATCAAGATTTGTAGGTGAACCCAAACATGGATTTGATTGATGTCAAAAGGAAGCATCTTCTTGGTGGTTTTCAATATTATTTTCTTCGCTTTTTGTTTCTCCTTTACCAGCTACATTTTCTTGGAATGGACATCACCGAAAGTATATATTCCCCGACTGCTCATGTTTTAGGTGATAAAAAACACACGAAATTATGTGGGAAATAAAGATTAAATATATGTATATGCTAGCTGGATTACAAACAATATTCTTTTAGTGAGACATTAGATGTCGGGCCACGCTTTATGCTCTAGGTGTTGCTGATTATTTTTGTGGTAGAAAAAAAATGTGGGGGTTGATTTGGTCGATTTTATAGGTTTAAAACAATGTAAACAATTGGTAAAAATATTTTTTGATTTCCAAAAAAAAAAATGGTATTTAAAAAAAATTAAGACGATAACATGTTGAATTGACATGAGCCAGGTTGGATTAGCCCATGAAATCCCCATTTTTGATTATGAAACCATAAAGCAAATAAAAACATACTATGAAAAAAAAAACTATAATTGGTACATATTGGTCCATTGCTAAGTAATGAAATTGACACTCTAAATAAAAGAATGGAATAAAATGGTGATCCAATGTATAAGACTAAAATAACTAAATAGAAATAAAGCAAAATGAATCACAGAATCTAATTCTTAATTAAACTTATGTTAAATAATATTTTTTTAAGAAACATACCATTTAAAAGAAAGAGAGAGAAAGTCAAGTCAACTGAGTTTATCTACTAAATTTACATCACAAGTAACGAGACTGAGATAACTATTCAAAAACAAATTATAATAAATCATGAAGTTCAATTTCTAATAAATCAAATGTTGAACCATAAAAAATAAAAGAAAAATATTTTTATGATCAAGGAATTGGAAATAGCTAAATGATATTCGTTAGATAGCATTTATTATGTCATTTGTATCTAATTTGGAAGCTTACATTTTGATATATATATATATATATATATATATATATATATATATATATATATATATATATTCACAAGTCAAACTTCAAAGAAGCAGTGGATACTTTATTCCTTCTTTTTTTAACATTATAATGATGTAAATATATTAAAAATTCAAAAATATTTTTAATCGATCTTTCAATCGGTCCAAAAGCTTTGAAGGACCACTCCTAGTAAGATTGGTTAAATGTTTAGTGAAAAAAGATGGTCCATCCACTGAATAGTAGAGCAAATTTACGTGGTATTTTGCCCTAAGTAAATATATTTTGACTATCGTTCAGAAACTGCTAGGCCACGTGTAAGTGGGGTTGGTCCATTATGAATATGTTTAGTTGCTTTTTGATTAAAAAAATATTTTTAACTGCAGTTTAAAATTGAAATTAAAGTGTTTAGTTAAAACTGTATTTCAGTTTGAGATTTATTGAAAAACAATTTTGAATGTTTAGTTACTATATTTTTTTAACTTGTAAAATTAATTTAAAATAATTATATATATATATATATATTCCTTTCTCCTTTGTAATACCAAAAATCCTACAGTCATTGAACGAACGAGATAATGACACCTGGGTTATCCATTGAAAGAAACTTGTACTAGCTTATTAATTGATCAAGAAAAAAAAAACTAGCTTATTAATTCGTGTGGTGGTGACGATGAGGGCTTAAATGTCAGAGAGGGTTGAGGCTTTTTATTTTATTCATTTAAATTTATCATTCCCAATGTTAATGATTTGTCTGGCTTTTATAGAATTTCAGTTTCATGACGGGAAAATTGGTTCAAGCACTGGATCGTTTAATTTATTTTTATTTTTTTAAAATGAGCTTTATTTCCGTAGTTTTGATAAAGAAATAAAGAGATTTACATATATCTCAACGTCCTTTTTTAATTACAAATAAGAGGTTTAAATTTTGATTTTTTTTAAAAAAAATGAGCACAAATTAAGCTATTTATTCTCTATTTTTTCTCAGCAATAGACAGAATATACATGATTATCAATATAAAATAAGTAAAAATAAAAATCCTATTATATACGCTTTATACTTCAAATAATATTTCTAGAAGCATATTTAATAAGAGGTATTTGATATTGTGTTTCAATAATATTTTTTAAACCCCCTATTTTCTCTCTTTTTCTTTAAAAACATGAGGTTAATCTTTTTTGCTGTTAATATTTCAACTTTAATCTTTATTCTCTCTATTTTGATTTTTGTTTTTGACCCTTTTATAAAAAAAACATTTATTTATAATTTCATCATCATTCAATCGCAATTTATCTTGTATTTTTTTAATTTGATCCTTCTTATTTTGATTTCTAGTTTTTTCCTTAAATCCCTTTTATGATATACAAGTTATATTAGTTTTTGATTTTATCATTTGGTCCCAATTTTATAATATATTATTGTTTTCCAATTTTATCATCATTATTTTAATTGTCTCGTCTTTTTGTTAAAATTACTGTTCTTTTAATGTCACCCTCCATAAGAATGTTTTGTATTTTTTTCTCTATTATTTTAAAATCCCTTTTATATGATGATATAAATTTTAAAAAAACTCTATTTAATTTTAAGTAGAGTAGTGGCAGGTAAGGCCTCTTGAAGCACACACAACGAAAAAGCTAAAATAAAAAAGTAAAAGATAAAACTTTTTTAAGTTAAAGATTAGTAAAAATAATAAAAAAATTCATTTAATATATTTCTATAAAAAAATATCTTAATTGAAATACAGGTTAATTATTATTAATAAATAATTATATAATATCAAATATATTAGAACACAAATAACTTTTATCAAATATCTTATCATCAACTCAACTTCCCTGAATAGTTTCTTCAAGTAGATAGGGAGTGTGTACTAACAGGAATCATAGATTAGAAGACAACTTGCCATGTCAGCATCAGATACCAGCAGATTGTAGGTCCCACTTGATGTGGACTGGCTTTTGTGTACTGTAGACAAAAACTTCAAAGGCTACAATATAAAAAATTTGGCATTGATTTAGCGGATTTTAAAAATATCTTTATATAATTGAAAATTATTTTAATAGTTAATGTTAAAAATAGAAAATATAATATTTTTTATATTTTTAATACTATATAAAAACCAGTCCCTTAAACGACTAATTCCAGGTGGCATTTCCACTCAAACTATTGAAATAGTTCCAAGCCTCCTTTTTATTACTATTTACTTATTTTATCTAACAATTTATATTGTTTTTGTAGCGATAAATGTTGGTGTATATTCAACAATTTAATATCATATCCAAATTCTCTCGTAAATGTGAAACATATATGAGATCAAATGTCTTTTTGTTGCTTAAAATTCCCTGTAAAAAAAAACTAGTAAAATTATATTACAAAAATATAATTAAAAAAACTAAATAATTATTTTATTTTCTTACTATTTAGTGTTTCTTTCATTAATTTTTACATTTTGTTCGATCCTCCATTTTTTATATAATCTCTTGTTATCATTGCTTGGTCCCTGATCACGTCAATCCTCTTTCTTTTATTTCATAAAGTTTTTTTTTATTGACATTGTAATAAAAAAAGAAGAAGTTAAATACTAGAATATAAACTGGGCCAAAAATGTAATTTTGGAAAGCACATGGAAAAATAGAGGGTACAAAATAAATTAAAGTGACTATTGAGAATTTGATTATTAGAAATGTAATTATTAGAACTGTGATATTTGTGTTGAAATATAATGTCATCCTTTGTATGCTTTATATATTTTGATGATAACAATAAAAAGAAAAAGGATTAATAATATGTTTGGATGAGATTAAGCTATAAACAGGTATTATACAAAGAATACATCAACAAGCATAATAGAGTACACGAAGAAATCACTCCAAGAAGTCCAATATGCAAGCAAGCGAAGACTTAGAATAAGTGTTCATTTTAGTGCTTTATGTAAATCTCTATTTCTATCTTGATAGCACAAATTAAAATGAACTCGTACACTTCACATTGCATGCAAAGGATTTGATGATTAAACGACTAGTTTCAAACGGCTATAAACGGCTAGTTTCTAACGGCTAGTTTCAAACGGCTATAAACGGCTAGTTTCTAACGGCTAGTTTCTAACGGCTATAAACGGCTAGTTTCTCTTTGAAACTTATAAATAGGCCTCTTAATTGCAAAACGAAATTGACAGAACTTTCATATCTTATATTGAGGCAATTAGAAGTGCATAAACACCTTCATATCATAAATCCTCATTAATACTCATATTTGTGTTTAAATCTTCATATCCTAACACAAAGAGTATTTCTCATTCTCACTACACTTAAACACCTTCAAATATCCTAAGTGCTATTAAGTGAGAGAAAGAGATCATAGATCTTCATTTGTAATATCCACACTATTAAGAGTGTATTGTTGTTTTACTAAAACAACCATTGTGAAACTCTTGAGAGTTGAGTATAAAACTCTTGGTATTGGTGAGGGAACATCACCAAGAAAAAATCTTGAAGAGGGGACATCTTCAAGTGGAAAAGGAAAATCTTGAAGAGGGCATATCTTCAAGTGGTGTAAAGTCTTGGTGTGGATTCATCAAGCGGAAAAATTGTAATCTTGTTACTTGGTTTAGTAAGAGAGTACAATACTCAAGTACGGGTTGGTACTTGAGTCGTGGACGTAGGCTTGCCGAACCACGTTAAAAACCCGAGTTAGCAATCTCTCTCTCTTATCTCTTTACTTTCAAGTAATTAATTTTAAGATTGCATTATTTATTGTATTGGCACCAATTCCGCCTTTAGGTGCATAGTTGCCTTAATCCGTGAATTTCAACAATTTGCGCTATTCAATCCAATAATAAATATAACTTTATACAAAAACTTCAAAGGCTACGATGACGGTGTTGGCATTGATTTAGCGGATTTTAAAATTTTTTTTATATAATTGAAAATTATTTTAATAGTTAATGTTAAAAATAAAAAATATATTTAATACTATAAAAAAACCAATCCCTTCCCAAAAAACGACTAATTCCAAGTGGCATTTCCACTCAAACTATTGAAATAGTTTCAAGCCTCCTTTTTATTACTATTTACTTATTTTATCTTACAATTTATATTGTTTTTGTAGCGATAAATGTTGGTGTATATTCAACAATTTAATATCATATCCAAATTCTCTCGTAAATGTGAAACTTATATGAGATCAAATGTCCTTTTGTTGCTTAAAATCCCCTGTAAACAAAAATAATAAACTAGTAAAATTATATTGCAAAAATATAATTAAAAAAACTAAATAATTATTTTCTTTTCTTAATGTTTAGTGTTTCTTTCATTAATTTTTACATTTTATTCGATCCTCCATTTCTTATATAATCTCTTGTTATCATTGCTTGGTCCCTGATCACGTCAATCCTCTTTCTTTTATTTCACTTCATAGAGTTTTTTTCTTTTCTTTTTTTATTGTCAGTGTAATAAAAAATAAGTTAAATACTAGAATACAAAGTAGAAACTGGGGCAAAAATGTAATTTTGGAAAGCACATGGAAAAATCGAGGGTAAAAAATAAATTACGGAGACTGTTGAGAACTTAATTATTAGAAATGTAATTATTAGAACGGTGATATCTGTGCTCGAATAAATGCTAATAACAAGTTTAGAGTTATGAATATTTTAAATATCAATAATAGAAAATATACACATTAGTAATAAATTTAACTTTATATAAAAAATCACTTTGACCATAGTTGTTTTTTATATTTATTTTTCATGTTTTAAAAAATTATAGTTTATATTATTGTTGAGTGTGGAACAAATTGAACTAAAAATATTACTTATAATGTAAACTATTATGCACGTGATAAGATTAAAATAAAAACTATAACTTTTTAAAATAAAAATAAAAATGACCAAACTAAAACATGTACCAACAAATCACATGGTTAATACAAAGTAAAGGAGCTTTCTTTAGTGTAGCTGATTACTATTTACTTCTCACATATGATGTACATGAGAGTATTTTTTTTAATATAATTTTCGATCTGGTCTTGTAACTTTTATTTCGCATAATTTTGTATTTTTTAGCCAGAATTATTACTAAATTGCAAAATAGTCTATATTATAATCTTTATATATATATATATATATATATTCAATACAAATTAAATTTATTTTTAAAAATTACATATGTTTATTTTTAACATGATATTTTTTTCTATTATTTAATATAATAAATTGTATTTGTTTATCAAATTCTATTACAAACTAATCTTAATAAACAAACTTGTCAAGCACGATCAAACATCTTGATTTATATATATTTTTTTATTTTTGTTTAATAAATGTCGAGTCGATGTCTCTCTGCCACAAGCCTCTCCCCAACAGAGAGTGCCCTACAAGAAAAGACAAGAGGGGTCAACTCCCATCTGCTCTTCAATCCCTTGGCAAGCGCACATTATCTAAGAAAATGGTCCTCAAATATAACTTATTTTTATTATTTTTTCAAGAAACATCGAACATCAAATCAAATAAATAATTATTTTTAGAAAAAAGTACGAGGAAGTGGAGCCATGTTCCCATGCACCACGCCTCTTTTTCACTGCCCAAATCTCTCTGCTTCAATAAACTAAAATTGTACACAATTCCTAACAACAACACTCCATTTGCTGAAGGTAATTGCGTGATCTTATGATTTGATTATGTGTTCCAGTCGTAAGAAATACAAGGTCCGTGTGATCTCGTGAACGAGTCAGCTTTCATTTTTATAGTTAAAAATCCAATTAAGAATATTTTAATTAGAATATGGAAAAATAGCATGAAACCATCTCATCTTTGTAAACAAAGATAAAGAAACTGGAAGGGGTGAATAAATTAATATAAAAATATAGCTAAAAATCCAATAAAAAATAACTGGTTTTATTTTATGAATTTGTTAATTTTTTCAGATGAATTTCTTTTTTTAAAAAAAAAAACTGCTTTAGTTTATTTTAGATTTAGGATTTAGAGATTAGAAACGACTAGATTAAAAATGAATTATGAACAAATATCTCGTTAAATAAAAGTCTTTCGAAAACAATTCATTCAACCCAGGGAGTCCTGACGTGAGTGGCGAGGGCACTCTCGTCCCTTAAGAGAGGTCAGGGGTTCGACCCCTCCTCTTGTATGGAGCCGACTATTTGGGGAGCACTTTCACCTCTTCGAGGTCCACCCGGTGCGAACGTGGATTAATATAGGCCAGCGTCTGGGACACCGCGTGATTTATACCAAAAAAAAGAAAACAATCCATTCAAAAGCTCATTAATCCAAATTAGGCTTATTTGATTATAATAAATGTATAATTGAACCAGACCCATCCATTTGTCTTTTTAATTCAGTTTAAAATCTTGAAAACAATCATGGGTTATTTTGGTCCAAATTGAACCATCTAATTTTTTTTATTCGAGAAAATCTCATTCCCAAAAAGTGTATTTTATGGGTCCTGCACACCGTAATTTGAACTTGAGACATGTGATGCAAATCATAAATTCTTTTTTATCATGCCATATTTTTTAGGGATCGAACCACATATTCCCTCCCTCAGACCTAGCTTTTTTAGGGCCATGTTCACATGATAATTTCACTAATTTTGAAAGATATTAACTTCATTTTTTTGGTACTGATATAATATATATATATATATATATATATATATATTATTTTAATATATTTTCAAACAAAAAATATTTTAAAAAGCAAATTCAACTATATTTTTAAACAGTATTTAGCAACACATGCATGAAATAATGGAATATACTATATACTATGCTTTACAGCTAAACCTTCAAGTAATTTAAAACTTTATGGATCTTGTACGCAAGGACATAAATTAAGGGGAAAGGTGAAGGAGAGGCAAGAAAAGGATAAAAATCAATTTTAATTAGGGTAATTAGTGATTAATCAAGAGTTAATAACAACCAAAAAAATAAAGGGGAGGAAAAGGTAGCGGGTTTTCCGGTTCAAAGGACGAAGGAAGCAAAAGCTGGTTGGCCGACACGTGGCTACACTTCGAACCATTGGATTAACATGAAGATTGTTCGATCCATTTCGTGAGAGAGAGAGAGAGATTGAGATCATCTCATGACATCCTTGGGCATTGAAGACAAGCGCGGGTCAGCTTTTTAGTTTAGTTCTTAAGACTCAAGAGACAACACAAACAAGAACAAGAGACGCATTGCTGAGTGAAAGCTAAAAAGGCCCTGCAAAATCATCAGAGAGAGAGAGAGAGAGAGAGAGACTTAAATTGGGTCAGGAGAGAGAGAGGGGGTATGGCGGCGTTTGCAGAGCAGCAGCTGTAATTCTGTGTGTTAAGTAAATGAAAGAGAAAAGGTCGTGAAGGCGCGATTAACGCTTTCTTTTCTTCAACCAGAAAAGGGCCAACAAAACTAATCAAGAAACCACTCACTAACCACTTGGTGGCACAGTTTTGTTTAGAGAAGGAAGCATGGCAGATAGAGCGAGCGAGTATGTGAGAAAGTGAGACGAGAGAGAGGCATTTTCACATACACTAAGAAAGCAGGGAACAGGATTGAGAGATACTACTGCCAGTACTCTTACACTCTCTGATCCTTCTTCTTCTTTCTTTTTTCGATTCACAACCCGAAATTCTGGAGAATTTAAGGAGGACCCTTTTGATGCTTGCTGGGTTGTAAGAGAAGGACAAAGATAGAGAGGTTTTCTTGATTATGGATTTTCTCTCACAATTGAGTTTTGGGTCAGGCTTAGAGGAGGAGAAATGGCTGGCCTTTTCTCATTAGGAAGAGGTGGTAGTAGCAGTAATAACCAAGAAGACCAACAAAACAACAACAATCCACCAACTGAGATTCCACAAGAAAGCTGGTTTTGGTACAAAAGTGAAGACATTCCATACAAAAGTTTTGAGCTATGGCAGCAGCAGCAGCAGCAACACCAACAACTTCTTCACCAAAGACATCAAAATCCACAGCAAGATCTCTACTCATCAGCTGCTGGGTTAGGTGTAGGACCCAGTAGAACTTCAATCAACATCTCTGATGAATCCTCATCAAGATCAGCAGCAGAAGCTTTCATGATGATCAGGCCTGGCGGTTCCGGGACAGGAGGAGCTGGTAGCATAAGTTGCCAAGATTGTGGCAACCAAGCGAAGAAAGATTGTATACATATGAGGTGTAGGACTTGCTGTAAGAGTAGAGGATTTGACTGTCAAACCCATGTCAAAAGTACTTGGGTTCCTGCCTCTAAACGCCGTGAAAGACAGCAACAATTAGATCTCTTACAGCAGCAGCAGCAGCAACTGCAAAATCGTGGAGAGAATCCTAAGAGACAGAGAGAAAATCCAAACTCTTCTCATGCTTGCACTCGCTTAGCCAATAACATGTCAGGTAAAGACAATATCTATATACACTTTGTTTATGGAATGTCTCTTTTTTCTTTCAACAGAAACAAGTGACTCACAGTTCTAACGAGTAATTTTTAGAAGAATTCAGTGACACACACGCTCATACAGAGAATCTTGAAAGAGAGAGAGAGAGAGAGGCCACATCGATTGCGTGTAGTGAAAACGAACCTCCATAGTTAAACCCCATCAGCTTTTTTCCACCTTTCCTTTTGTGAATACTGTTATGAAGTAATCCTGACAAGTGGATTGGCAGAGATAAACTATTTTTCTCTTTCTGTGTGTGATTGATATCTGTGTATATATTATACATGAGCATGATTGTTCTTTCTTGATAGCTTTTGCGTGCCATTTCATATACATAAAATATAATTTTATAAAAGAAATCCCTTGTTTTTATCTTACTATTTTAATCAAAATCTAAAGTAGTTTGTGTTAACGGGTTCTTTGTTTTAGGGTTAGAACTTGGGAATTTCCCATCAGAAGTGAGCTCGCCTGCATTGTTTCGTTGTGTAAGAATGAGTGGCATTGATGAAAGTGAGATGTTAGCATATCAAACTGCTGTTAACATTGGAGGGCATGTGTTTAAAGGAATTCTTTATGATCATGGCCCTGACAGCAACTACATGGCACCTGGTGAGACATCTTCTGGAGGTGGTGGAGCACAGCCGCTTAATTTAATCACAGCTGGAACAGCCACTGGTGGTGGTGGTGGTGGTGTAACGGTGGCTTCTACGACAGCCGCATTTCTTGATCCATCCTCTTTATATCCAGCTCCACTCAACACTTTCATGGCCGGTACGCAATTCTTTCCGAATCCAAGATCATGAAAACACAACAACATTCTTGTATTCTCTCTTTTATACCAGCAAGGTCCTTTCTTTTCCAGTTCATTTTGCCAAAAAAAAAACTGATGATGATTAAATGTAGTAAGAAGAGAAGTAAATTTGACACATCCATTCAAGAAGTAAGAGTTAAAAAAGAAGAATGAGCGTTGATGAGAGACAAATGCTTAACATGTTCTTGTTTTTGTGAAAATGTCGATGCTAAGTTATGATTCTTCTTCTTCTCTCTCTTCTT
This sequence comes from Salix exigua, assembly GCA_032356905.1. Classification (NCBI taxonomy): domain Eukaryota; kingdom Viridiplantae; phylum Streptophyta; class Magnoliopsida; order Malpighiales; family Salicaceae; genus Salix; species Salix exigua. The sequence continues at coordinate 5,536,302 of CM063594.1, read as the reverse complement.
TCTCTTTTCCCTCACATTCTCTTTCTTGTATGTGAAAGAAGCTTAAAGCTTCTCTCCTCTTGTATTAAGACAGGAAAGGAAAGCAAGTAGGGAGGCAGTGTAGTAACGAAGCGATGACATGGTTCATGTTTTCTTGTTTGTTTGAGTTATACACTATGTTTTTGTCTTCTGGGGTTTGAAATTGCATCAATTTTTTGGACTTGAACTTGTCTTTTCCCTGTTTACCCGTAAGTTTGCCGGTTTGAAATTGAAACGAAAATTGGTCGTATTTTTTTAAGACTAAACAGAAGGACCAGACCGATTTCTTTCTTTGTACCTGATTAGAGTTATTTTAGTTGTTTTTGAAATTATTTTTCATTTAGAAATGTGATATTAAAATAATTTAAAAACATAAAAAATTAATTTAAAATAAAAACAAAAAAATTCAATTTTTTCTTAAACACCACTCCCAAATGTTTTCCCCCATTCCTTGCGCGATATGGGCGGTGTCCAGCCATGCATTCATAAGCTAAGCTTTCAAGTCCAAAGGTAAGAGAAAGAATAATATGAAGTCATATCTCTCTTCTTTCTTGTTCTCTCCTCTGTTGAAATACTTGCTCACATGATATTATTATACACGAAAATGCTTTAATTAATTAGAATGGACATGCGTAGATGTGACTTTGATGATAAAAATGGAATATTTCTTGTCAACTGCTCTTGCTTAATGCACCTGCAAGAATTAATATATGTATTAGTATAGATGCTTGCATGTTATAAGACTGTTTCCCAAACAATTTTTGATATGTTTTCTTTTTTAAAAAAAAGAGGATTTTGTGAAGAAAACTCGAGATTTTGAAGCTTTTTCCTTAATCAAACAAGAAATCATTTTCAAAAAACAAGACTTTTTTATTGGGAAGAGAGAAATCCTAACTGTAGAGGCTAATATCTATAGTTCTGTACAGTATTTGGTGCTCAACAGTTTGTTTTCATTTATTGCTGACACATTCTGCATTATTGCTAATGAATGTAGCTTTCTTGCAATGTAGTTAGCTTGAACAACTTTATCTGAAGATTAAATGTAAACCACAAGCTTTAAAACAGCCAGAGTACAGATGGATATTATTTTTAATATAATCCCTTTTATTTATCGGACTTAATTATGTTGGTTTTAAGTAGTGAAAACCTTTTTATTTATCTATATTTATGTTTCATTTTGAAGCAAAGGCACAGTCACCTTCCACAGCTAATCCAATGTCATTTCTAAATAAAGGAATCTTTCTGTGCATCAAATAATTCTGCAAAAAGCCAAACCTAGCGTGTTATTTCAAATGACACAAGTACAATTCTACTGCTGTTCTTCGAAGACTTGCTAATGGAGGAATTTTCTACCATATAAGACCCCTTGTAGAATTAGTTATCCTAGGTTGAAAAGTCGAGGCTTAAATGTCATCTGGCTAGACATTGTAACTGGAAATGAATTTCCTGTCTAGAACTGTGAAAAAATAAGCTCGAAATTAGATTTCATGCAGAACATACTATACATGGAAACATTTTGCGAGCACCTTCAAGATGGAAAATGTTGAAACATTATAGAAGGGATAGAGTCCAATTGTCTCACAATACTTTTTTTCAATGAATCATATACTTTGTTTGCTGTATTCCTTTTGAACTAAAATCATTTACACCAGAACAATGTAATGATAAAGTCAACTAGAACAAAAGAAATCGTTTCCCCATTCACTTTTAATATCACATACCAGAAAACAGCTTCCTATCTTAATCTTATTCAATGTTTAATTTATGTTGTATAAACTTTTTTGTTTTCATTTTCATTAGGGTTCTACTTGATGTGACTATATTCACTTGCGTTAGAGAAATTGTGTTGCCTTAATAACAATCTATTGCATTAAATAGGGGAGACTGATGGGGGAGGATGTGGAATGTTTTCTATGGATAGAAGGATTGAGCGCTCCTACTAAGAAAACTAGCGCTGCCTTCATAGATGTGTTCTGGGATTTTGTTGTTTTAGCCGAGTTGTTCTGATCAGAAGCTTGTCTTGTATGCTTTTGTGAGGGACAAAAAACATAATCATATATGAGGTGTCTAAACTTTAACGTGCCCCGACAAGAAAAATGCTTAATTTCGCAGTTTTAAATTTTATGAGAATGAGAAATTCTCAAAAAATCTGTTAAATGTACAATTTAGCAATATGGTCATCAAATATCCCACTGAAATCATTTAAATATATAGGGTACAACATGAAAATCATCTAAGAGGAGAGAGAGAGAGAGAAGTCTAAAGAATATTTTTTGTAAGTTACAAAATAAACTTGATACAAGGCTGTATACACCAAATCATCATAACATGTGGAATCCTTTTTGCTAGTGTTCATCCTTTGTAATCCCTGCGAGTAATCTAGCTGTGTAGTTTATGCATAAATAAAGAGAATCTAAGTGACTATTCCTAGCTCAAAAGTTAGTTTTAGAGCACATTGAGCCTTGTGATGTAATTAATTTGCAATTTATAACCACATAACATCATCATTTTCATCATGTGGAAGCATGGCTATTTCTTATTAGTTTGACAGATAACTGGGGCCACAAAAGTAGAGGAAGATATTATAGAGAAGTAGAGTGACAATGCTTTTTTATTCGATATGATCATTTTGATCCATTGGATTCCCTTGGAGAATTGGAGCCGAATACTCCACAGATTGATTTTTCTGCTAGAGTATATATTATGAGCTGAATGTGTTCTGTATGCAGAATTGTCCACACCACTTGATATGCTGCAAAGGGACTTCTGTGTGTGTGTGTGTTTGTGTGTGTAATGATGCAGCCCATCAAGCCTCCCGATGAGAGAACCACATCTTAGAAAATGTGAATGGATCTCATATATGTTCTGATAAGTTACCTGCTTTGCCTAGATGTATTATGGTCCGTGGACGTTTCATATGCTTAGTTCTATCAGTTTTTTTTTTTTATTTAAATGGTATCTACTCCATATTGCATATGCTCTTGAATGTTCAACAAAACCCCTCTTTTTGTATGATTTGTGATTGATATTTGTGTTCCCAGTTGTTTCCCCTAGCTCAACCTTCAGTTCTATCAGTTAACTACATCGATAAGCTGCGTTTTACGTGGTAGTTCATTTTTGGTTTCCCCACTTGAAACCGAGATTTGTCCCAACGATTAATTTTAGATGAATGTTGTCCGAGTCTCACAAAAGATTCCCTCAAAATCATAATTACAAAATAAACTATGATTTATAAAATTGTTAAAATTTATCTCTTGAAACTGTAACGGTAAAAATTATTATCATGATAGATAAACATATATAAACTCAGTCACACTGGTGTTCGCTTGGCAGATTTTTATTTCAAAATCATTTTATTTGTTTTCACCACATTAATTCCTAGAAGTAAAATTATGGATTAAAATCCATTATCATAACTGGTGAAGCTGAACAATCAGCCTTTCCCAAAGCCAAAAGGCCCTTCGCATGCAGGTGTTGATCATGAGAATGACCTTATATTTCCCATCTCAGGAGCGTCCGCCGTTCTGGGGCTCTCATTTTTCCGTGAGCACAGAATGAAGAAAAAGAAAAAAAATCTTTCTGCGCATCTTCATTCGCTCATCTTCCTTCTGCCAAGAACTCCTTCAAGCTCTTTAACAAGTCATGGAAGCAAACATTCGTTACGTTCTCGACATGTTATCTCCAACCTGCGATTTGGCTTTGCCATTACAAATTAGCATAGCCTCAGCTCCAGATCCTTTTCTCAGCTATTTGCTGTAGTTGTTGTTATCCACTAGGTTTTTAACAAAAATAGGAACAAGAAAGCGTGATTGGGTCATAATTTATAGCCCTTGATTGGCTGTTTCTTACTTGGAAGAATCTTGAAAGGCGAAAAAGATATATAGCTAGCCTCAATCTACCGGGTGAGTGAGGGGGAGAAAGGGGTGGAGAGAAAGGGGTGGAGAGCAATGATGAAACATGTCAAATGGATTTTTCTTTCTCAGCCATGGCGTGGCGAGAGCCATACATAGGATGCTAGGGTTTTTATGGTATTTAGGGCAGCACTCTAGGGTTTATGGCGATATATATGAGGTCGTAGCTAGAGAGGGCGAGACTAGATTTGTAGGAGTAGACCCCCCCATAATGCAAGTTGTAGTCTTCATGGGCATGCAGACATATAGTTGGTGGTCCCGAACTTCCCAGCTTCTTCAATTAAAAGATTGCTTTCCTTTTGCTCGCTTTGCTGTTCAATTATTATAAGAACCCTATTTTCCTTTCTGAGAAAGCAGGAGACAGATCCCTTTAATCCGCTAAAGAACAATGAAAGTAAAGGCTGATTCGTTTTTGTTGATCAGTGCAAGATCCTGTTCCAGGAATGGTGACCGGTTTGAGCAGGAAGGTTGCGGGTGTGCTGTGATTCCTGTTGCTGGCTTCGTGACTTGTCTGCTCTTCACACACACACACATATATTTATAATACTTTTGGTTTTTTCATATATATATATATATTATATTTCATGCAATTGATAGATAAATTATTTTGATAATCCTCCCTTAATTTATTATTGCAATTGATAGATAAATTATTTTGATAATCCTCCCTTAATTTATTATTGCTATTACATACATGAAAAAGAATTTTGAAGGGCTCAAAAGAGCCCTCCATTAATTTATATTATTTTTTTCATTTGATAGAAAAGATCCCATTGCCTCTTCCTTACATTTTGAATGTCAAAAGGAAAGGGGGAGAGGGGTTTAAATAGTTTTAATTTTGTGAACCTGTTTAGCCTTAATTTCCCTATATAGGAGAAAAAATAAATCATGGGCTACCTCTTTTTTGCTTTTGTTATTAATTCCATATTAATTAATACGATTTAAATATATATAGATGAAAAAACAAATTTAGTAAAACTTTTTCACATGTTTTCTCCATTCAATTCGCAATCAATAACACTGCAGAAGGTAGCAAGTGGGAGTATAATTACTACATGAAGGAATCAATCTGCAATACGATATATAAAGGTAAAAGTGGCAGTCATCATGCCTGGAAAATACTTTGCTTCTTACCTTAGTTTAGGTGATAGATTTCATAACATCCACTCGAAATCATTGACCGGTGCTAAACTATGAGTTATATATATATATATAATGTTTTTTCTAGTGAAAAACAAAATTAAATTGTAGAGAGGTTGAATATGACTGACTAAAACATAGTTTAATTAGAAAAATGAATTAAAATGTTATAATACCATCCGTGCCATGAGAGTGAGTTAAAATGTTAGACTGAAATTAAAAAATAAAGCTTTAAAAAAAATAGAAGAACAAAGATAATTTTTATCCAAATGAATTGTACTATGTTAGAAGTGCCAAATATCATTTTCCTTTAGTTGTTTTTAATAATTTTCCAATTAGATTACAAATTTATATATTTTTTTTATAGAGCACCAACCCTAGGACTTTACTTGAAAATAAAAATAAAAGAGTCCTCTTGTTGGACTTGATTGCTAGCATGTCCTAGCACGACAATTACAGATAGGAGAGGTATTCCAAATCTTCACTGCTTGTCCTCCGATGGATTCAATCATAGATTTCTGATGAGATTCAATAGGGCACTAAGAGACTGGAGATTATTAAATTGACTGGTAGAAAATAGATTATGGCAGGCATTGCACTGAAATATGCATGGATTTGTTTTTTGAATGTGGATGTTCGGTCAGTTTACACACATCTCGATTAATCTTATAAACTTTAAAGGTAATGTCTTTTTTTTTTAATGTAGATGTTCGATCAGTTTATACACACCTCGATTAATCTTACGGACGATTGATCTTACGGACCTTGAAGGTAATGTCCAGTTAAAACCTTCAATGATCCAACTAACATGGAACTCAACTCGATAATTTTTAGAGAACAAACTCAGAACTTGACTAGCTGAGACACATACACTCCTCCTCAGTGTTAAAATAGTTACCATGAAATGCATGGATTACAATGCGGCATCTTCTGAAAATACTAGCATGTAAGCATGCAAAAGCCATTCAATTCGGGGTATGCCCTCTAAATCCTGTGTATTTGCTGGCAATTTAATATATAAACGAAAGTTTTTTATAAAAAAAGAGAGAAAATATAGGAATGTAAATAATCGAATGACGTTATGAACCCAAAAGTTGATGCCACGAGGATCCCATTTCCTCTCATCAATTTATTCTAACCGGAAAGTTACATAAACATATTCTTCCCGTAATCTGGCTCTACGTTTTCAGAACAACAGACAGAAGGGCCTTATAAAAGGTAAGACAATAATGTTGTCTCAGCTCAACCGGACCCCTAACCGTCCAACTTTTGGGTTCCTCAATAAAACAAAATGTAGGACAAGGTGCCCTAAATCCAGATGTGATGAGAGGTGAGATTTGGGTTCCTCAATATATATATATATATATATATATATATATATATATATATATATATATATATATAGACACACACACACTAAATCGAATCATGGTGATATTTGAGAGCAGTTTTGTACACGATGGGCACAATTCTTGCCAAATATTCGACGACCTCATTAAAATCCATGTTGGGCCTTGGTATATAAGATGGGAACTTGTCTTCAATCTGTCTAGCAGGCCCTGCCACTGCTGATAGTTCTTCGGCCCAATTGCGAAGAGTGCTTAATATGATATGGCCCATAGAATTCAGAGTGTACATATTTCGTCTGCTTCTTCTTCCTAACTCACCCTCCCATATGTCCCATTTCCCCCAATTGATCGAACGTACTCCCTCGAAGGATTTGAGTCATTATTCTTAGAGCATTACTAAGAGAATAGCTAACTAAAAGAAAAGAAAAAGGTAAAATACGAAAAAAATAACTCCAATTTATTATTTTTATAGCTTCAAGAAAATAGCTATTTTTACATGTTAGGCAAAAAAAAATAATTTTTTTTAAATATATTTTCATGCAAAATAGAGATTTTGATTGGAATTGTATTAGCTGGTTACGATTAATAAATATTTGTATTAATATCAAATATATTTAAATACAACTAACATTTCTAAATAGTTTTTTTTTAATTGGAGTGCATTTATGTATCATATTTTGAGTTTATAATTATGATAGCCATACTTAAATATTTGGTTACATTGTTTTTTTTTTTAAAAATTAATTCACTAGCCATAACCCACTAAAATGCAGCCCAAACCCATGATATTGGGCCCATATAATTCCTCCACACGCTACAAAAACATAAAGCTTACATAACGTCTTCCTTCTCCGACTCTTTTGGATCTCCGAGGCATTCTACCTTGTAATGTTTCTCTCATGTTTCTCCACAAGCACACCTGAAAACACTCCTTCGCTTTAAACTGTCGCATCCCCTTCGACGCTATCTTATTTCTTTCATATTTTCTCACAAACAGAGCTCGAAATCTATATAGAAATGGCTAGGCCTCGCAGTATCAAGCGTAATTCTTCCCCTAGTTCATACAAATCAACACTAACCACCATAGCCTTCATGGCATTGTGTGCTATAGGTGTTTGGATGCTAACTTCAAACCCCCAGGTTACTCCACAGACCACAAATCACGTCTCCAAATCAGCCATCACCACCGACGTTGCCGCCGACGGGGATGTTTCAATCTCCAATGTGGTGGAGCACGCTGAGTCCAGGAGCAAAAAGGACACCCGTGTTTATGAAGACAATCCAGGAGATCTTCCCGATGATGCTATCAAATCCGACGAGCTTAAAAGCAATGATGACAGTGGCAGTAAAGAAGAAAGTAACGACGGGAAACAGGAAGCAGATGGTGGTGATAGTCAAGAGAGTTCATCACAGGATTTGAAGGGAGAAGAATCCGGTGAGGAGCAGCAGAAACAGGAGGAAAGACAGCATCAGATATCTGAAGAAAGTTCACACACTCAAAACCAACCAGCTGATCAAACCAGCCAAGAAAGTTCTCAATCTGAAGGTAGCCAGGAAGCAAATGCCAATCAACAGCAAGAAGCAAATGCCAACCAAGAACAAGAGCAAAGTACGGTATCTGAAACTGATGATAGTAACTCACATGATTCTATAAACCAGAATGAAGGGCAAGATCAAGCACAAGAGCAACAGAAACAGCAACAACAAGAAGAAGAAGATTTTGAAAAAAGTAGTTCTCAGAAACAAGAATCAAAAGAAGACCAACAACAAGGTTCTGGACTCGATGAAAACAATCAAGAATCTGATCACAATGAGAAAACATATGAAGAGCAACAACAAGAGCAAAGAGAAGAAGATACTGGCGGTCAGAATTCTTCTCAAGAATCCCAAAATGAGGTATCTGAAGAAGATCAAAAACAAAGAATACAACAACAGCAGCAGCAACAAAAACAAGATGTTGAAGATCGTAGTAAAGATTTACAGGATTTTCAGAACCAAGGATCGAAAGATGACGACCAACAACAAGATTCTGGACTCAATGAAAACAATCGAGAATCTAATCAAAATGAAAAACCATTTGAAGACCAACAACAAGATAGAACTGTATACAATGAAAGCCATCAAGAATCTGATCAAAATGAGAAAACATACGAAGAGCAACAACAAGAGCAAAGACAAGAAGACACAGCAGTTCAGAATTCTTCTCAAGAATCCCAAAATGAGGTATCTGAAGAAGATCAAAAACAAAGAATACAGCAGCAGCAGCAGCAGCAGCAACAACAACAACAACAAACACATGATCAAGAATCTCAGGTGGATAGCAACACAGACCAAGAAACAAGGCAGGAATCAAGCTCGGGCGAGTCAGCATTTCCAGGTGGCGGGAACCCGGGAATACCAAAAGAATCGAAGGAGTCATGGTCAACTCAAGCAGCAGAGTCAGAGAGTCAAAAGGAGAGAAGGAAGGAGGAATCAGATGGTAATGACAGCGTGTATGGGTACACTTGGCAGCTCTGTAATGTTACTGCAGGTCCTGATTATATACCTTGTTTGGATAATGAAAAGGCCTTAAGACAACTACACACAACCGGACACTTCGAACATAGAGAGAGGCACTGTCCTGAGCCTGGACCCACTTGTCTGGTTCCACTTCCTCAAGGTTACAGGAAACCCATCACATGGCCTCAGAGTAGAGACAAGGTATATCATTAAATCTTGATGGTTAGATTAGGGTGATTTTGTGGGGTTGTAACTTTGTTTAGCGTTGTCTTGCAGATATGGTATCACAATGTACCTCATCCAAAATTGGCAGAGGTCAAAGGTCATCAAAATTGGGTTAAGGTTACTGGTGAGTTCTTGACCTTCCCTGGTGGTGGAACTCAGTTCATGCATGGAGCTCTTCACTACATTGATTTTGTTCAACAGGTAAACTAATGGATACTTGTTTATTTTGTTACTACTGTCCAAACACAAGGAATTCTTGACCTTCCCTGGTGGTGAGATGGATATTTATTTTGTTACTACTGTCCAAAGTTCAGTAAATATTAGAAAGATAGACTCAGTCTTGACACGTGAAAATAACGCAGAAATACCATTGATGTGATAAATAGATGAAGAACCCTAATCTCAATTCTCACCATTGATGTGATGCATGCATTCGTGCTCAAGCAGTACTTAGCTCTGGAAAATATCCTCATCAAGTGGATATACTTGACGTCAATATTGCATATTTTATGTGCATGAATTACCATATTTATCCATGGTCAAATATTGCAGGCTGTGCCCAAAATTAAATGGGGAAAGCACACTAGAGTGATACTGGATGTTGGGTGTGGAGTTGCAAGCTTTGGTGGTTATATGTTTGAAAGGGATGTTCTTACAATGTCGTTTGCACCCAAAGATGAACATGAAGCTCAAGTTCAATTTGCCCTTGAAAGAGGAATACCTGCAATATCTGCTGTCATGGGTTCCCAGCGTCTCCCGTTCCCTAGCAGGGTCTTTGATCTCATCCACTGTGCGCGTTGTAGAGTCCCTTGGCACGCAGAAGGTCACAACTTTTTCATCTCTCCAGTCTGAGTACAGTATAGATTATGAATCCAATAGATGAAACAGGAATTTTTTGTGATTTACCTTTGCTAAAGAAGATTAGATGCTTGTTCAGGTGGCAAGCTACTCTTGGAATTGAATCGCCTTCTCCGGCCTGGAGGTTATTTTGTCTGGTCAGCAACTCCTGTTTACCAAAAGCTTCAGGAAGATGTGGAGATATGGCAAGGTTGGATACCAAGAACTGATTATTTGAAGAATCTATGAACTTAAATCCAGCTGACCTCTTGTTATTTTGCTAGCTATGTATGCATTGACGGTATCTATGTGTTGGGAGCTTGTGACTATCAAGAAAGATAAACTTAATGGTATCGGCGCTGCCATCTACAGAAAACCCACCACAAATAATTGCTATGATCAAAGAATAAAGAACAGCCCTCCAATGTGTGACGGTGATGACGATGCAAATGCTGCCTGGTCAGTCAGTTTCTCAGGCACTCCTGATGATTATTTAACTATATATTAATGGTCATTCTGGTATTGCATTTTCAGGTATGTGCCTCTGCAGGCATGCATGCACCGTGTTCCTCGTTCTAGATCTCAGAGAGGGGGTAAATGGCCGGAAGATTGGCCTGAAAGACTACAAATAACTCCTCACTGGCTAAAGAGCTCTCAGGTGGGGATCTATGGTAAGCCAGCTCCTCAGGATTTTGAAGCAGATTATGAACATTGGAAACATGTCGTCAGCAACTCATACATGAAGGGACTGGGTATCAGCTGGTCCAACGTCAGGAATATAATGGATATGAGAGCCGTTTATGGGGGGTAGTGCTACTTATCAACTGCTGTTATTTTCTAATGCTAATTGCGAGACGGAATCATCCTGTTAAAACTTATCTTCTTCACATGAACTGATGCAAAATGCGTTTTTTATGTGTTCAGGTTTGCAGCAGCTCTCAAGGACCTTAAGGTCTGGGTTTTCAATGTAGTGAACACAGACTCTCCAGATACACTACCCATAATTTATGAGCGAGGTCTTTTTGGGATATACCATGATTGGTGTGAGTCCTTCAGCACATACCCTCGAACTTACGACCTCCTACATGCTGATCATCTCTTCTCAAAGCTGAAAAAAAGGTAAAAATATGATTGGATTCATTAATTTACCCATCCGGGGAGCTTGATGACCAGATTGTGTTGGGTTTTACAGGTGTCAGCTTGCTCCTGTACTGGCAGAAGTTGATAGAATCGCAAGACCTGGAGGAAAACTGATTGTTCGTGACGAGTCAAGCGCAATTGAGGAAGTTGAGAACTTGTTGAAGTCTCTACATTGGGAGGTTCATCTAATCTTCTCCAAAGATCAAGAAGGTTTACTCAGCGCACAAAAAGGCGACTGGCGACCACAGTCACAGGCAGCAGCTTTCTCCTGATCATGAAGCGAATACGGCATCAAGCTCGTAATCGTGCGCTGCCCCTTCTGAACAGTTCATCGACCTGCAAATGGAAACTTTCTGCAGCACTTTGCTTTCTTCGGAATGTAAAAGTCTTCTTCTAAAAAACAGCTAGGTAAATGTATTTGTTGTTGTCTTGTAAAACTAGCAGTGCAAGAATCAATGCGAAGAGTTATAGTAGGCCAACAGGCAAATTTTGCATCAGAAAAGTGGTCACTCATAATATGCATGGCGGGGCTCCTGAAAAGTTTATCCCAAAACAAATACATGCAAACACAAGGAATCAGACAAGAGTTCACTGTAATCCAGCCAACCATGGTAACACAGTTTTGCCATCAAATTTAATCACTATATTGTTTTGATAGGAAACCTGTTAATGATTCAAAACAAAAACTGTTACTAGACCTTCTTCATTGCCAAGGCACCTTCCCTCGCATGCGCAGAATCATGCAACAGCGGTAAATGAAATTTGGAAACTCCATTTTGGTAAAATTTGCATAGACCTACTTCTTGGGAAGACATTCTCTTAATATTGTTATTCATGTGTAAGGTAACATGATGATTCAAATGATCCTAAAATCATCTTATAATCCCAAGTCTTCCATGAATCCCCTCCTCTAACACTCCGTTGGCGCATGAACAACTAGTGATTTGGAGAATGCACAAGAAAAATGTCCTTAACTTCATTTAACAGAGGTAGTTTAAACGCTAAGATGTACCGAGAATACTCTTTAACTTCAACTCACGATTTCAAAACAAATGACAAAATCAACCCTATATGTCAATACTATTTGCTGTTAACATGGCTCTTCAAAAACAGAACCTTATCAGATTATGATCAATACTTCAAGCTCCATTGGACTTTAATGCCAGATGCAGCTTCTAATCGGATTCGAGCATTTCCACTACTCCGTGCCTAGAAGTTTCTGCAGTTGACCACTCTTGACGGCAGATCTGAGATCTAGATATCAAGATTAAAGATCAATTACCATTAGTAAAATGAAAAAAATACAAGCCTGAAAACTAATACATCCCTCAAAGAAGGAAAATTTTAAAAAGAAGAAAGAGGGCAGGAACAGAGCAGCTAACCATCAGATCCACCAATATGCTTGCCATTCACAAATATTTGAGGGACAGTGCGCTTGCCAACTAAATCAAGCAGATAATCCTGAATTTCACCTCCATCATCTGCAAAATTCACAGAAGCACTGCCAATTAAACCATTGTTTCCAATACCCAGCCACATGAATCTTTAGCTAAATAGATACCTCGAAGATCAAGCTCCACGGCAAAAGGTTTCTCATTTAGTTCACTGAACACACGCTTGGCACGCAAACAATACCTACCAACAAAAAGAAAACAAATCACAATTCTTCCTTCCAAATTGCTCAAGTGAGTCTCAGCTTTCGCAATACACAGTTAGCTGTGTATTAAAACTAATTCCCAGAAATTCAAAGAAGTTTCCATGAAAACTAAATTCATATGCTATAGACGATTGGCTGTGAGCTAGAATTCCCAGAAATTCAAAGAAGTTTCCATGAAAACTAAATTCATATCTCAATCCAATAATATACTAACCAAATTCCAATATCAAAAACCACTGTCCAAAATTCTAACCAAGACCCACTTTTTTGATTAAAAAAGGAAACACAAACCAATCATAAAGAGAAAACTAACAGAACAAAATCATCCACATCCAAGGCATATATTAATATCCATGAAAAAAATTAAGAGAGAGAGGGTTAAGGAATTTACGGGCAGTAAGATTTGGAGAAGATGACAATCTTGTTGGAGTAAATAACGTTTTGAACAAAAGCAGAAGCTGAATTCGATGCTTCGGTTACTTTCACTTCATCTGCTAACACGACCAGCAACATTAAAAACCCAATCGCTGTCCGGTTAAGAGTTATACTACACTGGATTCTCTTCATCTTCGTTTCTTTGAGCAACAAAAAACAATTGCTCAGTAACTGCTTCCTTCGAATGGAAGTAATGTTTTTTATGGGTATCGTTTAACCTGATTCCATCGATTATTTTTTTAAAATATTACATCAAAATTATAAATATATAAAGTACATAAAAAAAAACTAAAATTTATATATAAAAAAAAAACATAATTTAAAACACAATACCAAACAATCTTCTAATTATATCAAAACCGGACTTTCCTTGAATTATTTTAAAAAATAATTTGATCAGATATGATTTGATGAATCAAAAACCTTGTTTAATTTCATTTTTTAACAATAGTGTTTTTATTTATTTAAAAAATTCTTAAAAATAGTTTTTTATAACTTTTAGGTGTAGAAATTGAAAAGGGGGTTTTCTACTTAAGGTTTTATCTAAATTCTTTTTATTAAAAATATTATAATATTTTACTCAAATTAAGAGTTTCATAAACAAAGTACCTGAAAGTTCTTAATATAAGTTTTACCAACAAATTAATCTTCTACCAATATTTATTTTAAATACCAACAAATTAAATTAAAATATGAGTATTGAATACCAATCCGCATTGCTAATTTCTTGCTAACTGCTTTGACACTAAACAAAACACTATTATTAATTGTGATTTTGAAAACACCGTACTTTCAAACATAGATGTGTTTCTTAAATTAGGTTTTATTTTATCAAAATGTTAAATTCTTGTTCTTATTCTTAATTATATATATAATTTAAATGGAACCGCTTGCTTAATGAGTTAACTCGCTTTGCAATCAGACGATCATGGCTATAATTTATAACAATGCTAAATCGTTTTTCGTTTCAATGAAATTCGATCTCATTAATCAAAATAAAGAGAAATGATAATTCACATAAAAAATTATACTAATTCAGGAATTTCCATTGATGCCTGGTATAATCGAATTACAATCAAGGACCACAATTTCATAAAACTAAAAATCAAGAGCACCGCCTAATTAATCAAATCAGATATACAAATCTGAAAGAATACAGTTCATCATCACACCACGAGGGACGGGCTAAGCTTTTGAAGAATCAGATTTATAAAGCTTGTCATATTCCTCAAGGTCCTCATAATACACATCCCAAACACATCTAACACACCCACCCCCACAACAATCTCCTGGCTCCGGCTTCTCGGGGGGCGGCGGCGGCGGGGGAGCGGTCTTCTTCTTCGATTCTTCCTCTGCTTGTTTACTAATCATCGTTGATTCAATCTCTCGATTTTTATTTTCCGTTGCCATGGCAAAATTGGCAGCGGCGTGACAGAATTTGGGATCTTGAAATCTTGAATTAAAGGTGATTGTTTTTGGTGATGTAAATATTGGCTTAAACGGGTTTTTCATGGCGAAGATAAAATGGGTGGGGTCATTTTGATGGTTGCTGGGTTTTGGCAACGTGCGAGAGAAGATTTGAGAAAGAAAATGATTCTGGAGGGTCGCTTCCATTTACGATCTTTCGTTTGGGATGGAGAATTTATGTGAGCAGGAGGCGGGCGCCGGGGGCCCGCTGAAAGTTTGCATTGACTTTTTGACTTCATAGGTGGCAGCTTCGTATTGGTTATTATTCATAAGACCACTACACCCTTCTATTTATTGGTCTTGTCTTCTTATTGGTTAATTAAAAATATTTTTATTTGAGAATACGGGTAGCACCATAAACACGCAAACAAGTATTTATAGCAGTTTCTTTTTTAATTCATAGATATATTAAAATATTTTTTATTTTTTATATTAGCATATCAAAATTATTTAAAAATACAAAAAGATTAATTTTTTTTGAAACATATTTACCAGTGAAAAGTTTTTAAATGTTTTAAGAGTAAGTTTAAAGTGATTTTTATTTATAAATATATTAAAATAAATGAAAAAAATATTTTTTATATTAATATCAAAATAATCTGAAAATACAAAAATAATTGTAGGTTACAGACAATTGAAGCTTCGAAAATTCCGAGGGGCAACAAAAGCTTTAACAGCGCATGTGTGTTCTGGTATGGTTGGAAGCAGCAGAACAGGTCCCGCTATTGATTGTTGGGTCCTCGTGACTTGACAGCTTTCCGTAAAGGGTTTAGCGTTGCTCGGACATGCGCACTCTCTAGGTCATGCATTTCCGTTTTGTGTTTCTGATTCTTTATGATTTTCGGATTTAATAACTTGCCGTTCAGTTTCATATGCTTTCAATAAAAATGTTCTGGCAGTTGCCGATACTTTTCATGTGCTTTCACTTAGAAGCTGTTTGACACGATGTTTCATCCTCTGTGCTAGTTATTATTTAAATGAATATATTTTTAGATTATTTGTGTTCGATGTCTATTTCGATATAAAAATCATTTTGAAAATTACCGTAATCGCACTAAAGAGAGTGGCTGCAAGTTCTAGATCCTACAAAGATAACAGGTAGGCGGGGGGCAGAAACTTTGATTCGGTTTCTGCAGAAAAATGGATTTCTTGCTGTGCTGCTGGGACTTGCTTGGTCCTGGTGTATCGACTGTGCATGGAAGGCCCGGAGTAACTAAATCCATAGAGTACTGGAGATTTCTCTGTAGATTGCATAAAACTAGAATTCTAAATGATGCTTTATCTGGTTATAAGTTTTGTGAAATCTGTCAACTGTGGAACATTACTGGCTAGTTGCTGTTAGAGCATCTCCAGCGCGGGTGGCAAATGGAGTGCCAAAATTAAAATACTATTTTTTTTGGCATTTTCCCTCTTCTGTTCATGCTCCAGCGGGAGTGTTATATGTGGTGCCATTTTTGGCACCACCTCCGTGAGCTGCTATTGATAGCAGCTCACGAGAGCATGCTAAAAAGGTGGCCCCACCTTGGGGCCACCTTTTTTATATATTATAATATATATATATATATATATATATAAAATGTAATATATATATTAGAAAATAATATAATTATATCAAAAATATTTATTTTTATTTATAAATACCTTAACAAGAGAGTAAAAATTTATATATAAAATTAATAATCATATAACTTACTCCTATTAATTATATAATCAATGTTGGAGGGTTTTTTAAAAGCATTTATTTAATTATATAACTTACTCTTATTAATTGTATAATTAATTGCATAATTAAACTACATACAAAATAATTATACTATATTTAAAATAATAAAAAATTAAATGGCTCTCCAAAATAGCTTTTACCGCTGGAGCACACATCAACAAAAATGTCATTTTTACACTATTCAAAGTGCCATTTTAGAGATTTGGCACTCCAAAATGGCACTCCCACTGTAGATGCTGTTAGCTTGGATTTGGTGATGCTATTTAGCTTTGATTATATAACATGAAATTGAAATTAACATGAAAGAGAAATTAGACCTGTTTGTTAAGGATTATTGCATAATTCTGGATGTTTTTGTTTGTGTTTGAGAGCTCTCTTCAGAGCCCGAGAACATTGTTAAGCTTCATGATGACGGATCCGTATGGGTTTGTTTTATATTTGTTCACTAATTTGTTGCTGCTACCTTCATGTCCTTGAATGCGATAAGAACTTGCATGGCCTTTTACTTTTGAAACTGAAGTGATATGGCTGCCCCTTTTAGCTACGGTTAAGAAATTCGGACTTGTCAGGCATAGAAAGTTGACCAGGTTAAGAAATCTGGACTGGTCAGCCGGGTATGATCCGGTCAAGAATCTGAGGGGCTCTAAAACTTTTCAATCTTAATCACTGGGGCATCCTTCAGGGACTTGAATGCTATGGGTGAACATCAAAAGAAATGAAGCTTCTGGTTACTGTTGCCAAGGAAATACTAATTTTCGAATCCCGACTTTATCAGAGTCTATAATTGATCTGAAAACAAAAGAAGAAGAAAAGAAATTCAAGCAAGCTAGCCCATTGAGGTATTTTAGCCCACCAATGTTCTTTCCATGAACAGAAGATAAATTTAAAATCTTAATTAGATTAGATTAAGTTAAATTAAGCCTCCAAGTAACAGGAACAATTTAATCCAGCCTAATGCAGGAGGTATTATTGATGAGAAGCATGATAGAGGGATACTGATACAAGATTACTAATCTTGTTTTCATGTAATGAAGTGAAGCAAACACAATTGAATGCTTGTTTCATTAGCTACTTCTTCAATCCGAGTAGTAGCAATATTAATCCAATATAGTTGAAGGCGTAGGCCAGTTTGATGAAGTGAAGCTTGAAGCTATTCCATGGTGGATACCTGGGCTCAAGCTCAGGGAAGAAACCTCTTTGCAAGATTGCTTTTTCATGACTGAAAGTATCGAAAGAGTACTTCCCGTGGTATCTTCCGAAGCCACTCTGACCAACACCTCCAAATGGTAGAGAATCACAAAGAAACTGCAGGTTTAACATGCAGATTAATGCCCTCTGAGTTCTAATAATATGGAACCAAGCAAACGGTGGAGATCGTATCGTACCTGAAGCAGGGTGTCGTTGAAAGTCACGCTCCCAGAGGATGTTCTTGATAGGATTTGTTTCTTGAATTTTTCATCCCTGGTGAAGGCATAAATGGCAAGAGGTTTTGGCCTGGAGCTTATGAAATCGATGCTTTCATAAATATCATCCAACTGCACAAGTAGCAGCAGATTTTAGATTTTCATAAACAGAACCTTGTAATGAGAAGGACAGGAGTAATCCTCACTGTGATGATTGGAAGCAGGGGGCCAAAGATTTCTTCTGTCATGATCTGGGAATCGAGGGGAGGATTTAACAAGATTGTGGGCTCAATGTACCTACAAGATCATCGATGAAGATTGACAAGACCTTTCAGTTTTGTTTGAATTTCAGGACTTGGTACTTGGAATGGTAAAAAAGACAGACAAAACTCATCAATTCTATAACTTTCCACAGATAGAGGCACCTAAAATCATAGTTTTGAAAAGCAAATCATTTCAGGATACTCAAAGTAAGGGAGAAAGCTCACATTTTTTCTTCATCGACAGAGCCACCGTAAACAACAGAGGCTTCGACAAGAGGATCTTTAAGAAGGTCAAGCAGCCTCTTGAAATTGTTCTTGTTTACAATTTTGCATAAGCTCTTTGATTCTCTTGGATTTTCACCATAAAATTGCTTGATTGTTTTCGCTAGCAAGTCTATCTAAAAAAGGACAGCATGTGGATATATAATTTGACCAACAAAACCAAATCACTTTTGCAGAACTTTTACATTACCAGATCAGACGCGAATCTCTCTTCAACGAGCAAATAATCAATGGCAATACATGCTTGCCCACTGCACGACCCCCATTTCGCTCCAACTATTCTCTTGGCTATCACCTTCAGTCCAACATGCTCAAGTTAGTCAGTTAGTATTCGCAAACATTATAGTAATTCCTTGGATCATTTAGATTCCAGTAACCAATTAGTAACCTTCATATTGGTGGGGTTGGAGCTGCTGTCCATGATGGCGGGACTTTTTCCTCCCAACTCAAGTGTAACTGGTGTTAAATGCTGTGCAGCTGCCGTCATTACGATGCGACCGACACGCTGACTTCCTGAAGATCCATTAGTAATAAGCAAGGGCTACAAAACTAACATAATGAGACTATTTTTAAGGCAATAGCAGATTTTCAATATGCAATTGGAAAGAAAGGAAGTGGTACCAGTGAAGAATATCTTGTCCCACTTCTGCTGTAGAAGTTGTTCGCAAACATCTGTTCCGCCCTCAATGACCTTAATGGATTTGGGATCCAGGTACTTAGGGATGTTCTCAGCAAGAAAAGAAGAGCATGTTGGTGATAGCTCAGAAGGTTTTAAAACCACAGCGTTTCCTGCAGATATTGCTGCTATTAACGGGTCCAGTGTCAATGCTGCATTCAAGAGGATTATTGGGGTGAGTGGAAGTTTTTCAGTATCCAGCACCAGAAAATATTATATATATACAGCAGGCCTTCTGATTATTCCTACTCTAAAAGCTGACAATTTCCTGTTGATAATTCATGATACCCCACCTCAATTTTTGCGACAGGTATATCAAAACCTTTTTAACACACTCTTGACAATCTCACTACAAGGACCAACGAACTGTTCTTTGGTTTTGCTTGATTCCATATGCAGGCAATGACAGAACAGATTCTAATGAGTTTGTCGAACAATTGTAAGGAATTAATCGCCTCTTTTCATATGGGCTATAATTAACGACTTGATGGATTCAATGAAGATACGATTTGGTGGATGACTGAGGTATTTTGATGATTTCTAATTATTCTTTTGGACCAAGCGACTTTCTTAACTCTTTGTTTCACTCATCTACTGCAAAAAAAACATCTGGCATCAGAAATGTTGTCAAGAATTGATTGATCTTACAGATAGGGAAGTTCCAAGATCCCATTATGAGAACTACACCAAATGGTTCAGGCATCACTTGTGCACTTGCAGGGAAGAAAACCAGGGGTAGATCGCCCTATACAAAGTCCAAAACAGCCATCAAACAACAAAACTAGTCATTAAAAAGCATATATACGCACCAGTTTAGGATTTCTTCTGCAGTATCAGTCCCTGCTCAAAATTAAACTCAACCAGCCAAATACCTTTTTAGGAGCCATCCATTTCTCCACACAGCTCAAAGAAAGCTTGGCTGATTTCGCTACTACTCCAACCTACAACAAAGTAATGATTCATTATTACCACTACTTAATTAAAGAAATATAAATCTTTAATGTATAAAAAGACAGCAAGATTGGGTATCAAGATCATACCCCTATCCATCTTTTTCCCTGTATACAGAAGGGTTGTTTTAGCAGAAAATAGAATTATTCAAAAAATCAATTACCTCGTCCCTGTAAGCTTCGACAGGGTGCTTTCCCACATCTTGATCAAGTGCCTGAAAAATTCCCTCTTCATTATCCTGGACAAACTCAATCATGCCTCTGAGCTGGCTTTTCCTCCATGCGACACTTCTAGTTCTTCCACTTTTAAACGTGTCTCTGAGCTCAGCCAAAGTTCCTTCTAGACCCTCCATTGCTTTCAGGCTGCTGCTGTGTATGTTTGATGAAGCCTCTCCAGACTGAGAAAACCTCAATAAACTTTCCGATGATATATGTTCATAGAAATCTAAACTGTTAATATAACTCTCCCTCTCTTGCAGTACTGTGACGTTTTCTGGCCATGACAGTCAATTCAAGTTTTCCATGTGGTTAATTTATTGCTACTGGTGATAACCCGCGGTGTTAGTAGCTCGCAAATAATTCTCCGTCACCGAACTTTAATTTCCAACTTGTCGCTGCAGTCGCATTTATTTTGCTGTTGTGATGCATCATCCTGCATGAACAGCGATGTACTCTAGGCATGAGAAACTAGCCTTTCGTCATGGACTCATGGGGACGCCAGATGATATTTCACTTCAGCTATAAACCCGGTTTATAGAATTTACTATTCCATATGGAATATAATAATGTAATTATTATTATAAAAAAATAATTCTTATATTTGGAGTCTTTTAATCTTTTTTTACCTTTTATCATTAAATAATTGTTCGGGGATGTACGTTTTTTTCAATTTCTATGACAGTAAAAATACAGTTTTGCCCCTAAGATCAGATTAAAAAATTGTTTGTGGGATAAGGATATTCTAGATATTTTATTTTTATGAACAGTTAAATAATGATTTTATCCATAAATGAGAGAAAATGTTAAAAGTACCTGACAAGGATATTTTTGTGTTTCCATTCTTATTAATAGTAAAAGCATTATTTTTTATAAGGTATTTTAATATTTTTATATGTGTTTTTTTTTTTACTAGAACGAGCTATGTTTTAATATTTTTTAATTTTATAAAAAAAATTATTAAAAAAATCATTGATGCGTGTGCCTGACTTGGATAATAAAAACTATGAAAATCATAAAATAATATTTTTTATTATTATTATTATTCGGAATGATGTTATTATTTTCATTGTTTAGGCAATAATAATTTTAACAATTGTAATAATAGTAACATCACTAATGATAATGATAATAATGCTAATGATAATTTTAATGATATTAATAATAGTAATAGTATTAGTAATTATAAATGTGATAACAATGATGATATTATTAATAATAATTAAATGATTGCACTAATGATGATGATAAAAATAAAAACAAAATAACATTAGTTATAGTTGTGATGATAATAAGTATAACGATAATTTAAACAGTAATGGTTATATCAATAATGACAACAACAATAATGATGATGACAATGATAGTAATACCAGTAATAATTATGATATTAGTTATTTACAATAGTGATAGTTATAATATAAGTGACAATTTAACAATCATAGTAATAATAATGAGAATAATAATTATAATAATTCATCATTTGATGTTATATTTGTAGTATTGCATTTTACAACTTCCTCTTATATAGTATTTCATACCTAATATTCTATATTAATGATTTGAAAAAAAAATGTTACTTAATGTTCTCTTTTTTTTAAAAAAAAAAATATTGCTTAACATTTTTTTTTAATAAAATCATTCAAGTTATATTCAAACCTATTCAAACAAATAAATACATATCAATTTAAAATTAAAATATTCTATTAGAAACTTGTGCTTGACATAATTTAAAGATTTATCATTTTACCTAAAATAATAGGTCAAAAAGAGTTTGAAAAAAAAACAGGTTTGTAAAGAGTTTGGTTTTTATATATATTTATGTAGCTATTTTTTCTTAGCTCATTACTTCATCTTTTTAATCTTATCTTATTTTTGTGCACAACTAAGTCGTCCTTTTAGTTGTAGTATTGTTTGTTTTTATATATGATATTGTGTTTGAATGCACTTTAAAGATATATTTGATTTAGAAATTATCAATGTTATGTTTTATTTAATATTTTATGATGATTTTGATATAGTTATATATAAAAAATGATTTATTTTAATTATTTTAAATAAAAAAACACTTTAAAAAATCTATTTGCATCACAATACTAGACACACTATTAATATTCAATTTAAGATCTTGATGGGAAATGGTTGTTAAAGGAAGTTTTTTTTTCTAGTTTCCATTCCATTTTCCTATTTAAGTGGTAATGTTTTTTTTGGTAAATATACATATAATATTTTTTCATGTTGATTAGAAACAATTTGTTTTTTTTTGTTTTTTTGGTTTACAAAAAGATAATATAGATCACGAATCTACCGGAGTGGTTCACATAAAGGTCATATTGGTATGTCGGCATCATTGTTGGTAGCTGTGTGAGGTGCCCCCGTTTTATTTGGGCCTATACATCGCCATCTTGATTGAGTGGTCAAGTACCAAGATGCCCCTGCCACATGCCCTTAGAAAAAAAATTATCACAGGCAACTTCTTACGTAAGTAATTAGATTCATTCACGTCCGTGTCTTGCGCATGCTTTGTCGGGTGTATTTATTTTAAATGAATTTTTGAAATAATCTTTTTAAAAGTCGAGCCTTCCATTGTAATTTGACATTTTAGAGGTTTTATTTTCATGGTAAAAAACTAACGGAGATGTATATCCCTTAATTACACATACTCGAGCTCAAGTTTATATATATATATAGAAATTTAAATGTAATAGAAATTTAAATATATATTTTAAAAAAAGGTCAAGATAATTATCTTACTTCCTGTTATCATTTAATCTCATTTGATATGAAATAACAATGAAGTAAATAAATAAAGAAGATAAGAATAATAAAAACAAATTGAAAAGAATAATAAAAACAAATTGATAAGAATAATTGAGTTGACGTACTACGCGTGAAGACAGCATATATCAAAACAAACTACTATTCAACGTTATCGAAGTAATAAATATTTACCATCTTCCTTTTATTTGTAGGCAGACCTCGTAATAAATATTTTACCATCTTCCTTTTATTTGTAGGCAGACCTCGTAATAAATATTTACCATCTTCCTTTTATTTGTAGGCAGACATCGCGCATTCAAGATAATGACGTGTCATGTCAGCTCATAAATCCTTATGATGAAGGAATAATAATAAAACAAAATAAAATAAAAGGACTCGATTAATATATGAAAAAGAATACAAGACTTCAGTGTATATATAAGTACTGAACTTTAACAGTGGGCAAAACTTTTTTAAAAAAATTTTAATTAATTTTTTAATCCCAATGTCAGATATAAACCCTCCATCTTCCTTCTCATTACTGCTCCCAACATTCCACGGCCACAGCACCACCAATGCCAGCGCCGACCAGCACCACAACTAGCCAAAACAACCCCGGTCGACAGCTCATTTCAAATCAAATTCTGATCGGTAACCATCTCTTTCAACGTCAACCACCACAATAACACCGATCACAGCTGCACTGGCTCACCACACTGACAGAACCACGAGCCTCGTCCGCGACTCCAACATTTTTTTTTATTAGTTGAGTTTATGAGGTAGTTGTATCTCGATTAATCTTATTAATTCTAGAAAAAATTATAATAATTATTATATTAGTAATAAAAATTATTGGAGAAATAAATTTTTTAATTATAATTATAATTATTATATTAACAATAAAGAAACAAATCTTTTAATTTTAATGGTTGAATTAAAATTGCATGCTCTAAAATTAATAATTATATAAACATATAATAATTATCATATTAATAATCATATAACTCAAACATGAAACCATAAAATAAAAGAAAATAAACTACTTAATTTCAACTCTTACTACTAGTAATCTACTAAATGATTTTGTTGTAGTTACCTCAGCATGTCTCCTTTAATCTAATACTTTGATGCTTATGGATCTATTTTGGAGAATTCTTTCCAATAGTACCACTCCATGCTCTCATTTTTTTCTATGTTCTTTTTTTCTTTACTTTAAATTCTCATTTGGTCCCTCAATTTTTAAATCCAACAGTACCATTCTCATTATTTCTTTTTGTTTTCTATTTTCTCTTGACAACCTCTTTCTTCTCTACTTTAAATTCTCACTCGGTCTCTCAATTTTTATATAATCTTAAGTTTAGTTATATTATTATTATTATTTGATCAATTAAATTTATTTTTATTCAAGCTAAGCAATAAATAATAATTCCTTGGACAAAAATATTTTTTTAGCAATTGTATCTAAAAATAAGGGTGTGTTTGACATTGCAATTGCTGTTGTGGTTAAGGTTATTTTTTTTTATGAAAAACACTTTTAGTTACGGTTCATAACTTAAATTGAAGTATTTGATTAAAATTATGGTTGAGTTTTAGGTTTAATGAAAAACAGTTTCGTGTGTTTGGTTGTCATACTTTTCATATTGTTGTCAACTTGTGAAATTACTTTAAAGGACACACATATATTTTTTAAAATACTATAGATTTAATAATCATAATAGTAAAATATAATTAATAATTCAAGTAAATTAAACATTTGCTTTTATTATCTCATCAAACTACTTGCAATTAATCACGAACTAAATCTATATGTGAAGGCCTCTGCGATCCTTTGCTATTTGATCTAGGAACAACATCTGAAAAAGTATCATTAGGAACAACATGTGTGATCCATACTGATTTTCAGGATCTCTATCTACATGTTGTAGAGATATAATTTCAATGCCAAATCCAGTTGCAAGTTTTTGATCCATAATCAATCGAAAAGCAACAAGGTTGTGGAGTGAAACAAAGTCATGCGTCTTTTCATGTCATCATGTTGATCTCTATCTGCATACTTTTTTTATAAATATATATTTTTTATTTTTATTAAAAAATTGTGTTGGATTTGACCCATCTAAATGGACCGGGCCAGTCTAGGTGGGCATAAAGGCCCAACTCTACCGGGATTGAGCTAGGCTGAGAGTAGGTCCAACCCAAGAGTTTATGTAAAATAAATAAGGTACACTGCATTGTTCACGTCTTGCGTCAACAGTGCAGTGAATTATTCTGTCACGTGAATAGTAACATGGATGACAGTGACGAGAGGCTCAATTGTCGATATTGACGAATAGAAGAGGCTGAGATGGTTATTCTTATGGTGGTGACATAAAAAATGATAGTCTGTGGTGGCCGAGAGAAGCGTTGAAAGACTGTTGTTGTTGCTGTCGGGGCTTGCTGCTGCTGCTACTAGAGGTCACGACGGAGCTTATGGCATAAAGAAAAGGCTGTCGGTGATGAGAGGGATGATGATGGTGCTTTTCGGGACTACTACTGAAAGAGAGAGAGAGAGAGAGCAACCGATGACTATGGAGAGAGAGAGAACTTTGACTGACTATGAAGAAATAGATAGATACAGAACACCGACTGGCTAAGAGAGAGAGAGAGAGAGGGAGTTGTGGTGCTTCTGCCGGTGCGAACACAATTGCCGG
Organism: Salix exigua; assembly: GCA_032356905.1. Lineage (NCBI taxonomy): Eukaryota > Viridiplantae > Streptophyta > Magnoliopsida > Malpighiales > Salicaceae > Salix > Salix exigua. Next base: position 5,510,664 of record CM063594.1, on the reverse strand, counting down.
TGATTCTCTTCGTGCACGTGAGGATGCATGATGGAAGATGTGCCAGTGAAGGATCAATCTCAGTTTTGAGTGAGTCTCACAGTTCAAAAAACTATGGCACACCCTTTACCAAACACATGTAGAATCTCAATACTAAACAATCACTAAATATTAAATGATATTAACTTTAGTTAAAAAATATTTCATAAAAATAACAAATGAAATGATTGCGCTAAAAGAACTGAGTTAATTAAATATAAAAATCGAAGTCCAAAAACAATCTCTATAATTTTATTTTTTTTGCGTGACCTGCGCATCTAATAAAGCTATACTCATTTTTAAGGGGGAAAACTCAGTTATTATAGTCTGGAAAATATTTTTTGACCAACACGGGAAGAAACTATTTCGTTAAAATTGTTTTTTAAAGAGTTTATTTGTTTATAAATATATTTAAATGATTTTTTTAAAAATATTTTTGATATTAACCCGTCAAAATTATTTAAACACACTAAATTTTTTTAATTTAAAATAAAATATTTTTAATTTTTTTTGAAAAACAATTTTAAATACACACTTTTGAAAGACTCCCATTGCCTAACACAGTCATGGAGCAGGTTTGAGAAAAGGTCGTATCAGTAAATTGCATGCATACCCTGTCAAAGTCTATGAACCTCCAAAAACTTCTGACGCTTCCCTTCAAAAATCCAATATCAGATTCCACAGACATTCTAAGTTACGCTACAATCAACTTTCCATCACCCTTTCCTTATTTAGAAACCCCACTTAACCACATTTCTCCCCTTTTCATCTTCGTCTCTTTCCTTGTTATCTCTCTCCCTCAACATTAATTTCTTCCTGCCTAGCTAGCGCCACAGCTTTCACAAACAAGGAAACAATATGGGTCGTGGAAAGATTGAGATCAAGAAGATCGAAAACCCCACAAACAGGCAGGTCACCTACTCGAAGAGAAGAAATGGTATTTTCAAGAAAGCCCAAGAACTCAGTGTTCTATGTGATGCTAAGGTCTCTCTTATCATGTTCTCCAACACGAACAAACTCAACGAGTACATCAGCCCCTCCACGTCGTACGTGTGTTCATATTATGTTTCTTTCAAAAGTATTTCTTTAGTGCTTTCTTTTATGAAACCTTAGTGATGGCGGAGCGGTAGCTCTTCTTGTTATTACCAGGACAAAGAACATCTACGATCAATACCAGAACGCCCTAGGCATAGATCTGTGGGGCACTCAATACGAGGTTAATTATTAACCTTTCTTTCCTCCTTCCAATGTTTGATTTATAGGGCGAATATGAGATTCTTCAAAGGGTTTTGTTTGTGAGTTTTGCAGAAAATGCAAGAGCACTTGAGGAAGCTGAATGATGTCAATCATAAGCTGAGAAAAGAAATCAGGTGACTTTCGAAAGAAATAACCTTCACATATGTGTGTATTAGGCTATGGTTTTTAGAGGAATATTTTTGAAATTTGTGGAGCTACTGGTTAAGTTCTTTGTTTTTTTTAAAGGCAGAGGAGAGGAGAGGACCTGGATGATCTGAGCATTGATCACCTGCGCGGTCTTGAGCAACACATGACTGAAGCCTTGAATGATGTGCGTGGCAGGAAGGTCAGATGTTTTCAATTAAACCTATTTACATAAATATCATGCTGTATTTGTGGCTATTCTAACTCCTAAAACTTGAGCTTGCTAGTGATTAGGGTCGATGGTGTTAATCTGATATTCATTAATCAAGAGCCTTGCTCGTATTGGGTCATTAAAAAAACTTGGTTTTTCTTTCTTATCAAAACAAAGTTATTTATCAATTTACGATCCAAACTTTCATGTCGAGTCTTATAATTATAGCATTAAATGGTGCTCTATGTACATTAATATTAGGTTTTAGTTCAAATCTGTTCTATATTGGTGTGTTTTATTAAATATTAAAGTTTTCGTTTGGAAATGTGGTAAAACGTAGTTGGAACCACGTTTTGTTTCGGCTATCATTTTGAAACTCTTTGTTTAATCAACATATATTAATTATATTATAAGCTTTTATATGGGTCTCATTCAAAATTGAAATCTTGGTTATTTTAGTTTTTTTAAAAACATATATTTTTTTGAACTTAAATTATAAAAAACACCACAATATCAAACAAACACTAAAGTTTTTTTTTTCTTTTCAAACTGTCTTTTATCTAAAATATACATCATATTGATAATTTAGATGTTTTTCATGATATTAAAAATTTTAAAAAAATCTAAAACAATTATTTAAATATATTTTCAATTAAAAAATACTTTTAAAAACCGCCTTACATTGTATTATCTTATCGCTCTAAAAGTTTCGCTCAAAATTGTGTATTTTTCAAGTAAAAATTATTGTGATACAAGTATATTGAATATTTTGTTGGCTCGAGAGCAAATCTAAAATTCCATTATTTTCAAATTTCGGTTATTTTAATCGTTCATTTCAATTTTTATCATTTAGGATTCTTGGAAACCCTCATTAGAAAGAAAATACACACCCTTTAACTTGTGCTTCCTTACCTTTGTATCATGGATATTCATGAACTTAATTTTACACTTACAATTTCAACATGTCTTCGATTATTTACAGTACCATGTGATCAAAACACAAAACGACACCTGCAGGAAGAAGGTTAGTGATGAAAAGAACATTTTACCTTTTCGATTCCATGCATGTAGCTATTGGAAACAATCTCTCTGGCGATTGATTGCAGGTGAAGAATTTGAAGGAGAGACACGAAAACCTCTTGATGGAATATGTAAGAATCTAAACTTCCATGTTCATTCTCTCGCCAACTTCCTGCTTGAACATATAAATGGATTAAAAAAGAATTTTTTTTTTTCTTTTGTGTTTTGGAATTTAAGGAAGCACAGTATGGTTTAGTGGACAATGAAGCTGCTGTTGCACTTGCAAATGGGGCTTCCGCCAACCTCTTTGCATTCCGCCTGCATCATGGGCACAGCCACCACCAGCACCACCACCTCTCTGATCTTTGTCTCGGAGATGGATATGGCGCCCATGAACTTCGCCTTCCTTGAGTGATGATAGAGGTCGAGCTTCCAGCTCTTCAGACAATATCTTATCTAAATGCATGTACTAACTAGAGATGCTATCTAATATTATTGAATAATTAATAATCTAAGAGGCGCCTGGGAGTAAAAATACTTTATGGATTTTAATTTACCTCAGGGGTAATGTGTTTGACAGCTTATTTGATTGTGATTTGAGCATGAATTGTCATTCCTTGTGGATTTATTAAATATTGAGATGCATTCAGACAATATCTTATCTAAATGCATGTACTAACTAGAGATGCTATCTAATATTATTGAATAATTAATAATCTAAGAGGCGTCTGGGAGTAAAAATACTTTATGGATTTTAATTTACCTCAGGGTAATGTGTTTGACAGCTTATTTGATTGTGATTTGAGCATGAATTGTCATTCCTTGTGGATTTATTAAATATTAAAAACTCTTCTTCACTGATATAATTCCACTTGGAGTAGCCATTCCTTCCCATGCAATATCCCTTATGATCTGCAGTCCTGATAAATATTATATGATTGAAATGTGCTGGATCAGCATGTATGCATGCATGCATGCATGCATCCAAACCCATAGAGGAGAAGAAAAAAACATAACATTTTTCTATACTCATACTCATGAGAGTTAGAGTTAATACGAGTTGATTCAAGTTATTTATTTATTTATTCAATTTTATTGTTTAATATATTTTTTTTGGTTGAGAATTTTTCTTCATTGTTGTAAGTTTGCCTTGTTTTGTTTGATTTTGGCATTATAATTATGATCATGAGTTCCAAACATTCACGTGAGTTGATTTTTTTTTTAATTTGATTATATGATCATGAGTTCCAAATATTCACATGAGTTGATTTTGAGTTTTTTCTTTTAAATTTGATTATATGATCATGAGTTCCAAACATTCACACGAGTATTTTTTTGGGTTTTTTTATGTTTTTTTTTTAATTTGATTCTATGATCATGAGTTCCAAACATTCACACGTGTTGATTTTAGGTTTTTTTTAAAAAAAAATTGATTTTTTTAATCTCAAACTTTAACATTTAGTTTATTATAAATTAATCTTTGTGCTTTTTTTCCAGTTTCCCTTCACATTAGTTTATTAAATATAATTTTTAATAAAATACTATTAAATTCAACCCCATACAACACCTCTTACCTTCTCAAAATCCAATCGGATAAAATCGACTTTTTTCCTTTTTTACCCGAGAGAACAGATTCCAGTTCACACAGACGCCGTTTAACCAGCCCGTCAGCCGTAACGTAATATCCTAACGGATATTCACGGAAACGTTACCCGCGTTTTTTAATTCCACTCTCCCACTCCCAGTCTCACTCCTCCACAGTCCAAAATCCAATTCCCAATTCCATAAAAAAATCAAATCCCAAACTCCCTCCCTCCAAATCTCTTGTATTATCATTTATGGCAGCACTTTCTGCTACTGCCACTCCTACTCCTACCACCAACACTTCAATTCCTCCTCCATGGATCCCCGAAGACGACCTCTTGTTAAAAAACGCTATCGAGGTAATTTCATTTCTCTCATTCTGGATTTCTTCATTCACCATTCCTGAATTCTACACCAAACCCTAGTCACAGGGCTTTCAAAATTTTCATTTAATTCTCTGTGCTGTTGGTGTTTTGTTGATTAAAGGCAGGGGCATCGTTGGAAGCCCTAGCGAAAGGAGCTGTGAGATTTTCGAGGAAATTTAGTGTTAGTGAATTGAGGGAGCGGTGGTATTCTTTGCTGTATGATAATGAGGTATCCGCCGAAGCATCTAGTAGAATGGTAGAGTTAGAACTTTCTAATTTCTCTTACTCAAAAGTAAGTAGTAGCAGTAATGGTAATTGTAAATTTGGTTTTGTTGTGGAAGAAAGTAATCGTGTTAAGAGAAAATTTGAATGTGTTAGGCATTTGTATTATACAATGAGGAAGAAATTGCGGAAGAGTGGTGGTGATTTTGGTTTTCTTGGCTCGCTGGACGGCGGTGGTTCCGAAGGGAATGATGGGTTTGGGGAGGATGATCGAGTGCGTTTTGGATTTTCTGGGGGGAATGAAGTTGGGGTTGGGGATGTGTGTTTTGAGAGGGAAATTATGATAAAGGATGTGCAGGATGTTGGAGATGGGTTGGTTGAGTTTCGAGATTCCAAGAGAGGTGAGGAAGTCGGGCCATGTGGTGTGCCTGAAAATGATGTTTTGATTCAGGCGGAGTCGTCTCTGGCTCCAAGGGTGCCGTTGTGGAAAACAATGGAAGATGTTTCCGTGCCTGAAATGCCAGTTAGTGCGATTGTTGAAGGTAAAGGTAATAGTGGAGAGGAAATGATGGTAGTAGACAATGATGTCAGCGATGGGATTAAAGTAAGTTTGGCAGGAGTGGACGTGGACCACCCAGCAGTAACTTTCCAAGAGGAACCTACTGTTGATGCACTTGGTAGGTCAACTGCAATTTCAGAATCTGATTTTCCAGATATTTCAGACTCGCTCTTGATCTTCCCCAATGAGGATGCACCACTTTTTATGGTTGTTGATGGGAAAGATTCGATAGATAAATCTTGTTACAATAGCGTTACTACACTTTTGGCGAGTTCTAATGATGTTAAGAGTGATGCACCTGATGTTAAAGCTTCAGAGATATTAGCATCAGATACAAGCCTTGGAATTCCTGAGAGTGCGTGCCGTGCAGTGTTAGAGGTAATTCCAGAGTCACATTCTGCTGGTGGCAATCAGGATGGTAATTTTGTGTCAGAAATGAGTGTGCCGTCATCTAAATCAGCATCGAATATTTTGTCTGCTGAAGAAAAAGATGGAGAGATGGAGTGCGTGCTAAACATGGAAGACTCTGAGATCCCATGCAATGATGATGTATTCCTTGCTAAAACACTCTCTTCTCCCAAAATAGAGCGAACTTCTAGAAAGACTCCCTACCTGCCTTCCTCGAGTGTTAATCAAATGGATTGCAAACAAGAGGAAAGTTCAGCTCAATGTCTTGCTTTTCCACGGATGGTTGGGCAGGCTATGCTGCCAGTATCCAGTCCAAGACACCAACTTGCTCTTTGTGGAGCCAAATGCGAGTCTCCTGCTTTGATGTCCAGACCAATCATCACGCCCCATGTAGACCTAATTCAGTGCAGAGCAGCCCCGGGAACTCCTGCTCCTTCCACAGTTGGACTACTGAAGTCAGCGTCATCACATGAAAAATTAAGTTTCCCTGTAAAAGCTGTTCCATTACCCTCAAAATCGAATCAGGAAGAATTCAGTAGTGATGATGATGTTCCCTGCTTTTCAGACATTGAAGCCATGGTAATTTAGTTAGATTCTGTTAATTGTTAAACCTCGCAGAATTTCTGTTTAAATACGTTTCATAGATTGTTCTCTTATAATTTTGTTTTTTTTTCTTTTAGATACTTGAAATGGATCTATGCCCAGATGATTCGGATTCATTTATCAATCATGAAGGTAGGGCATTGATGTTTTGCTTGTTGTGTTACGTTATTGTGCAAACTCATCTGACTTTAGAGCCACATACTTGGGCTATATATATTTGCAAACTAGCCTCAGAATAACTTTTTAATTGTTGGTGGTAGTTGGCGAAAGTGGTGATCACTAATTAATTGAATTTGGCAACTAATATCAGTTAACTAATAAAGGAGAAAGACATTTGATTCTTTATACAGATAGTTGAATTAACTCTGCTATTTTAAATGATTTTTCATGTACCTTGAGCTAATTTCTGTTGAATTGAACTTTCTAGCCTCAAGATATCAGAATGAAGATGATACAAGGACAATTATGAGGTTGGAACAGTGTGCTCGATCTTCTATGCAAAGAGCGCTTGCATCTCAAGGAGCACTTGCTATCTTGTATGGGCGCCATTTGAAGCATTATATAAAGGAAACCAAGGCATGTTAAATTGATGGTGGACCTTTTATTTTTCAAGTTAACATATAGGGGACTGATCATTTATCTACCTTAGGATTGTGCTCTTGTTCTTATGAACCCTCCTGCTTATGTGTAGGTTATGCTTGGCAGAGCAACAGATGATATGGATGTTGATATTGACTTAAGAAGAGAAGGGCCTGCAAACAAAATATCAAGACGGCAGGTGAGATTTCTCTGGATTTCCTCTGACTCAATTTTTCTTCTAGATTTTGCATCTACATGCTGTTGCCAGACCTTGAGTTTATGCTGTTCCTTTTGACAAACCTCTCTTTAATTCATGGATACAGATTTGTAGGAGTCTTAAATTTTTGATGTAGATATCATGGCCTGCGACTGCTTGAATAAATGAGCATCACTATTCATTATAAAACTCAAGGGAACATGAAATTGAAGAGGACATAAAGAAGAGGTGCAAAAACAGTAGTAATAAAGGAATAATAAAAAAATATAAGGGAAAAATTCTGTGGAATTGAATGTGCATCTCACCATCTTGAGGTTGGCCTAGGACCTTGGTTGTTGTTTCTCACCCGAGGAGCTTTTTTACAATCCAAAGATGAGAAGCATTTGCACTCTATTCTGATGTTGTTAATCTATATTTCTGTTCTGCTATGCCAGACATTTTATAAAACTTGAAGTAGATTGTTTCTCTTAATAAAATAGTCGCTGCTTATACTAGATCTCATCAGACCCTATTTTTAGCTTCCTAAGATCCTATGTTGCTCTGAGTGGCATGAACTATTTCTAGCTTCTTAAGATCCTATGTTGCTCTGAGTTGCATGAAAGTATAACAGGCTCTCTCTCATTTGTTAGGCTCTCATAAAGATGGAAGGAGACGGTTCTTTCTTTTTAAAGAATCTTGGTAAGAGTCCGATGTTTTTGAACGGCAAAGAACTTATGACTGGACAGAGTATGGGTCTACGGTCAAGTAGTTTGATTGAGGTATGCAGCTTCTGCAGTCTTTATAGTTTCCAAGTGTAAAACTATTTAGAATGGTTTCGCTGTCATTTATATGCTCCACTGTATTTACACCGCTCTTTCATGCTGAAACTTCATATTTCTTGCCGTGGTTTGTTATTACTTGCAAGAGGATCAATACAATTGACATTGTTGAATCTGCAGATCAGGGAAATGGCATTTGTGTTTGAAGTGAATAGTAAATCTGTGAGGCAGCATCTGGAAAATGACACCAAAAACCACAAAGAAAACAATTTGAAATGTGAATGGCCAGAACAAGGGATTAACCGCAGAGAAACTGATATCAAGTTTGAATGGTCTGAAGGGGTTCCGTGATCTGAGAAAAGTCATCAGAAGGTTCGTTTGTTTCTCCTTTTTAAGCTTCTCAGGGCAGGGAAAAAAAGTTTCTTAGTAGTGCACCCAAATTTCTTGCCAGCATTTGTATTATCCATGTATAGACAATGTTATTCAGTAAAAATAATTTATAGATAATCCATGTTATGTATATGAAAAATAGTGGATCCCAATGGCGAGAAATTAGAATAGCTGAGAATATAAGTCATAGCTGGCGAGAGCTGTTTTTCTATGGTTCCCTATTGGATGGAGAAGGTGCCAATTCTCGTCAACTTCTTAGCCTCTGCTATAGTTATCATTTTTGTTTCGTTAGGTTGAAATAACCGAAATGTTTCGTATTAATTAAAAAAAAGATAAAACTATGTTATTTTTATCTTGATTTAAATTTGAGTCCATTCTGGATTTTTCGGCTAAATAATGATCGAAATGTTCCGATTTGTTCCTCCCATTTTATTTCAGCCTAAGTATTTTTTAAAAAAAATAATGAATAATTTTGCAATATCAAATATATTTTTTAATCTGACTGTTAAATTGAGATGAAATTTTACTAGTTTCTTGATATATTTATATTTATATATATTATATAATGATTTTGTGAGATTGATTATTATATTCTCATAATATTATACATGTTCATAATTTTATTTAGAAAAATTATTTTATTGTGTTTTTTAGATTAAATTGTATAATTTTAAATAATTTTATTTTTAAATTTTAACTATTTGTTTTGAATATATATATATATATAACTCTGAAATCAAAATATTATGTTAGAATTAAAAAAACGAATCACCAGCTCAAATGAATTAACAACCTTCATAGGCACTGAGGTGATGATTTGGGAGTGTGGCAGTGGTAGCTTTTCAAAGTTTTTTTCGTACTGAAATATATTAAGATAATGTTTTTTTATTTTTTAAAAAATTTAAAAATTATTTTTGAAATTAGCACATCAAAATAATCTAAACGAACTAATTTTTTTTTATTTTAAATATATAAAAAAAAAATTGAATTTGCTTGGCCAAACAGGCGCGATAACGAGCTTTCCATTAACTCCATTTACTCGAAGTTGTACTTTTTACCCCGTCAGTGGACCAGTCCGGTAAAATTTGACTTCAATCAAGGGGGGTGTTTGGAAAATGATTTTCACATAAATAGATGTCATGGTCACTTTGCCAGTCTCCGTTGTTGTACACAGCCATGGTACACTGGGAAGTAACCCTATCCCCTTACTGTGCACTAGATGGTCACAGATTGTACACTTTTTACTTACCTGCTAGGAAGATCTTCTTATATTCTAAAGGACATCCTTTGATAGTTTCGATACAAATATTTTTTTCACTGTTAAAAAAAATGATATAATTTTTATTTTATTAATATTACATTAAAAAAATTTCATCCAAATTACATTCAGAATATTTGTTCGTTATGTTGCGGTTGAATAATATTTTTTAAAATAATAAATAATTTTACAATATTAATTATATCTCTTAATTCGATTGTTAGATTAAGATGAAATTTTATAATAAGTTTCTTGATATATTTATATATATTATATTAAATTTTCAGAGCAATCAGAGAATATAATGATCTTGTGAAATTGACGATTTTATTCTCGTAATATTATACATGTTCATAATTTTATTTATAAAAAAATCATCTCATTGTATTTTTTTAGATTAAATTGCACGATTCTAAATTAATTTAATTTTGAATTTGAACTATTTTTTTAAATTAATATATATATATATAGTAAAACTTCAAAACAAATATTTTAAAACTGAAATATTTTATTCTAATTAAAAAAGTGAAACACCAACTAAAACTGAATTTAAAATTAGTATAGATCAGTACATCAATGCTTTGTCACTGTCTTGCCACTTCATGGTGCATGCTGAGACATGAAATTTGTGAAATTTTATCCACCACATCATTTGCAATTCACGCTGGCAGGTACTAAATGCGTCCCAACTACCCAGTTTAAGGAATTGAAGGATCCCCACCAGCATTTATCTGTTGGATTTAGCCACAGAACAATATCTGTGGTGGCAAAATTTGGTACTGCCAAGAAAAAAGAATGGTTTGATTGTATTTCACTCAATCAATATCCCATTCAATCATACAGACAGCACCTCGCTTCTAGGCTAAAATAAGGAGAACCCATGTTGGAAATTGAAAACCAAAAATCAAGAACATTGTAAGATTGTTCAGCAATGAAGGATTCTTCGAGCTATAATAGTCGACGGTGGTTGTATCCATGTTCTGGGAATTCAAAGTTAGCCGGCAAAGATGCTTGATTCCCCCAGCCACCCACCACCTTTTGAGAGAGTTCTTGCAACAACTGCATCATATAATAATACATCATACATGCTGGCATTTCGTTCTGATGAGACAGCAGGCAAAACCGCCCCCATTCAATCTGTCATGATTAAGAACTGATCAATGGAGGTGAGCCCCAATGCTTCAATTAATTTAAAAGCCAATCAAGAATGTGTTTTTATCAATATCAGAACCAGTACCATAGCTTCATCCATTCCATGCCGCCTAGTTACAGTGGATGTAGATATCAAACAATTTCAAGTTCGCCCATGTGACATGGAACTTACAAAGTGAAGCACTAATTCTGTGCTCTACAAAATTGAAGTTCTCAGCTCGTGAAAAACTTTTCTTGACCATAAATCATTTTTTGTCCCTGCTCCAGATGACCCCATCATTATTACAGTCACATGTTCTTTCTTCATTTTCTGCTTTCTTCCCTCGTTCCCGCCATTCAATTTACCGAATTATCTTCGAGAAATCATGGATGGTGAGTGACGACAGGAAGAACAAAGACAGCTCAAGCCACGACAAGTAAATTAGGACAGACAACAAAAGTGTCGTTTCTTCCAACAACTATATATTAAAGCCGGCTTGACCAAGCAATTCAACTCGGAACCTCTTAACCTAACCCCCGGCCAAGACCAGGTTGAAAAAACAGTTGACTTGATTTACACGCAATCAAATAGCAAATCAATTCAAAACAGTGGAGGCCAAGACCGGGTTGAAAAAACAGTCGACCTGGTTTAACACCATTCAAGAAGACATTGTATATCTGGTCAAAACCCGGTTTCACTCTTAAAAAACTACAAATAATATCATTTTAATGAACTCAAATGGACATGAGTTAGCTGGTTAATTCATGACTCGGGCCTTAGATCGGGTTAGAGGCTGGGTCGGGTTTCTTTGATCGCGACAAACATTCACTCACAAATGACATCAGATTATTTACTCTTTCTTTCTTGGAGCATTCACGCATCCATACAAGTTTAAATGCAAGGTAACATTTAAAGAAGGCTCTGACAAGTCCCCCGTGAAGCCACTCACACGCAAAAAAAGATCACTCGCCCCAAAGCGTGCACAACTGTACCTCTCGAAAAAAAGTAGTTCTTTCTTGTCTTCATTTCCCAGCTCTGTAGTTTGCAGGGCTCCTCTCAATCCCTATTCTGATTCTCTTAACGAACGGTCTTGATTAACTCTGATACATTCTTCTCCCTCCCTTCATCCCCCCACCCACCCACATAAACCCTTTTCTTGTTACCTGCAAGCTTTCAGTTCGCACATTCACTTGTAGCAAAAAACCATCAAATGGGCGCTCTCAAATTTCCTTCATTTGCCCTAGTTTTGCTCGTTACAGTTACTAGGCTGTTAGTGGGAGCAGAGTCGAAGACGTTTTGGGGTGATATAGAGGTTTTGAAGGAGGTCAAGAACGCAGTTGACCGAAGCTCAGTTAATCCAGGTTCTTGCTTGAGTTCATGGGACTTCACTGTTGACCCGTGTGATAATTTATTCAGTGAGAGTTTCACTTGTGGGTTCAGGTGTGACATTGTGGTATCCGAGTCAAGTAGAGTCACTGAGCTCAGTCTTGATCAGGCTGGTTACTCGGGTTCGCTAACTTCCATCTCTTGGAACCTCCCATATTTACAAACACTCGACCTTTCCAATAATTTTTTCTATGGCCCAATTCCTGAGTCTGTATCCAACTTGACTCAACTGAGTCGACTTGGTCTGTCGAGAAACATGTTCTCTGGTGAGATACCCACCTCGATTGGCTCATTAAGTAGCCTGGAAGAGCTATATCTGGACAACAACAATCTTCAAGGCAATATTCCTGCAAGTTTCAATGGTCTTGTTAGTTTAAAAAGGCTCGAAGTTCAATCAAACAAGCTAGATGGCGAGTTTCCCGAGCTGGGCTCTCTTAAAAATCTCTCCTTTTTAGATGCAAGTGAGAACGCCGTATCAGGTAATGTCCCTCTAACATTACCAGAATCTTTAGTTCAAATCTCAATGAGAAACAATAGCTTGCAAGGCAAGTTACACCCTCAAAGCTTCAAAAACCTGGCTTTCTTACAAGTACTTGATTTGAGTCACAACAATCTCAGCGGCTCAGTTCCTTTACCTCTCTTCACTCACCCTTCACTTCAACAACTCACTCTCTCGTTCAACTCTTTCACGTCCGTACAATCCCCACCATTCCCATTGACCACAGTCCTCCAAAGTGAAGCAATAGCCATCGATTTAAGCAATAATGAACTTCGAGGTTTTCTGCCTTCTTTCATGGCTTTAATGCCAAAGCTCTCGGCTTTATCACTTGAAAACAACAAATTTTCAGGCATGATACCAATCCAATTCGCAATAAAAACGGTTTTACCCGGGTCCAGATTGTCTCCATTTGTCAGGCTGTTATTAGGAGGGAATTACCTGTATGGGCCTATACCGGATCGTTTGATGGAGCTCCAACCAGGTTTTGCTGATGTAAGGTTGAATGATAATTGTTTTTACCGTTGTCCTGTTAGTTTCTTTTTCTGTCGAGGTGGTGACCAAAAATCACATGTGGAATGTAAGAGCTTTAGCCCTTCAATCCCACGAAAAATGTGATTAATTAATTATTATTATTATTAAATGTAATTACGTTAGTTCTTGTTGTTAATAGTCATCTCTCTCTCTCTCTGATTTGCGTTTTGAGCATGGTATGATTCGCTATGTAAATTAATCTAATCTAGATTAATCTATTTTTTATATAGAAATATATCATTTTATAAAAATAAAATAACTAGATTATGACGAGTCTGGTCAACTTTAAACTTGGTGTAATTGAATTGATTTCTTTCGAATCCATATGTTTTTTTTTAATTTTTAATATATATTTTTTTTTTAAATCATTTTATAAAACAACTCCAACATCCCTTTAAAATAAATCCAAATTGTAATTTGGTGTTTACAGTGTTGTGACGATTTGTTTTTAGCTTAAAGACAAGAGAATCATCGAGTGCTGGATTTTGTTCTGGGTAATCCTCTGACAGGTTTAATGTTGTGCCCACGTGAATTTAAGGGACGTGGGGCAGACGCGCATAAGGTTTTGTTTGGGCATGCAAGTCCATGTGCTCCTGACCCAAGTGGCAAATGTCAGAAAATGGGTACCTGCAATAAATATGGCAAAACCCCTTATTTGGCCCTATAATTTTACAAATCTGTCAGATAAGCTACTATATTTTTAATTTGATCAATTAAATAGGTATAATTTTCCAAAATCAAAGATTCTTTTTCTTATATATTCACAGTATGTTGTGGAATCCACAGACGACGTGTATTCTCTACACGTTTGACACGTGACTTTAATAAGCAGTGCATAGATATTTTTTTGAAAAGCATTTTTTTTATTTTTTTATCATGTGGAATTATACTTTTTTTTAGTTTTTATTTTTCAATATTTTTTTTTAAATTTATTTATTTTATTCAGTATTGCTGTGAGTTTTTAGTTTTATAAGTACACGGATTGTAATGATTTTTGGAGGAGTGAGACATAAACGAATAAAAACAAATATTTTAAAAAGCTTCTTGTAATTATAGCATTTTTCTTTATCTTTAATAGTTTTGACTTGAAACAAATCTTATTAATCTTTATTTTTATTTGCGTTATAAATCACGGTATTCAATCGCATTTGTATCGACGCTTTAAAGGAAGTCTCAAAATATCAACTTATAAAAAAAGATTGACCGCGTCTTTTAAAATAAAGTGTTATCACCACGATATTATCCTAAATTATTTGCATTAGTTGATATAAGAGCCCAATGATTTTTAATAGTTTTTTTTATGTGTGCTGTCAAATCATCATGGCTGTCTTCAAGAATGTGTATTTGAACCCATCAATTTCCGGAGGTTATTTGTTGAATTTATGACTTGAAAATATCATGGATGTTAATACTATTCTGTTTTGGCAATAATGTTCCATGTTATTAAAATAATCGAGATAAAATAGTATTGTTTTTGTCCTGGTTAATATTCTAGCTTGTTCCGGAAATCCCGGTTAAATTCCGGCTGGAACGTCTTGGTACGTTTTAATTAACTTGTGATTTTGAGATTATATTTGTTTGGCTTTGTGTTTATATTGTATAATTTAAAGTTAATTTATCTTGAATTTTAATTATGTTTGTTAAATTAGTACAGCCCTGAAAGAGCACATCGAAATGCTTCAAAATCAAAATGTTCTGTACCAATAATAAAACTGGAACAATATTAACAATCTTGAAAAATATCACAAAATAAGACGTAGTATAAAAGTGGATAAAGAGGCGTTTCCTTGGGAAATAAATTTATGATAACTAGTGTGCTAACATATATGTTGTTTCATTAATTATTGTTATTGAAAATCTTGGTAATGAAATCCATGGTAAGACATCCTCGTACAAAGATACTGTATTAAGCATCCATATACAAAAAAAAAAATGTTTATGGTAAGAACAATTCTGAACGAGCTTTGAACTTGATAACAAATTCCTCCTGTATAATATAGGAAGACTGGTGCAGAAGTTTTTAGAGAAAAATAAATATTTTTTTCTATTTTCTATTATTATATTTCCCTAGTTTTTATTTCTTATTCGAAGATAATAGTTTTTCTAGTGTATTTGTTTTATACAGAATTATAAGGATTCTATTTAAATAGTTATAATAGTTATTTTGGTAAGTGAGATATGAAGAGATAGAATTAAGTATTTTGAAAAAAAATTATTCTTAATAAATGAAGACTTTTACAGATTATATATATTTGGAGATTTTTTTTAATTTTTTAAATAGATTTTATAATTTTGTTTTTATCTAAACAGGTCCCCCAATAATACTGTATTGAAATCATACGATAAAGTACGTGCCTTTTTTCCTATATAAAGATTTTACATGAGTTCCGAACATACGAATACAAAGTAATGGTGGGCTTAAATAGAACGACCCATTAAAGCCCATAGCCTATTTCCTTGAATTGGACAAAACAAATTAAATAAAATGCGGTGAGCGTGGATCGAACACGCGACCTTCAGATCTTCAGTCTGACGCTCTCCCAACTGAGCTATCCCCGCAAGATAGGACCCTCCCCTAACTTATAAATAATGAAGTAGTTTATACATTTCCCATCTTTCCATCCTGACATGAACTATACAGGCACGGGTAAAACAAACCATGGTGGGTAGACCCGTGACATGATTGATGGTCGGGGTGAAGCTAAAATCTATAAACATAATAATAATATAATAATCTCTCGTAGACCTGGATGTCTCTGAACTCCACTGGATTTATGATCATGGGCTCCAGCATGCATACCCTCGGCGACATCTTGTAAAAATGGACACAAAGATTCATCGCCACGATTTACTGGAATCCAGGCCACAATATGCTTATCATAAAGGAAAGTTATAGCAGCAGTAGGAGCTGCTGCTGCTGCTATTCAATCACCAAATGTTTATGTGCTCACATTTGTGTTCATTGCAGCAAGTTGGCTCTTAGCCTATCCAATCATAAACTTCAAATCCCATCTCGGCCATGCTTACCACTTCAATCATGGACTTCCCACCAACTAAGATCTGGAATATGCTAATCACAATCACTCATGCCTAGTCAACAAGACTAGTAGTTTTATGGTTATCGATGGATCTATTTTTTAATGTTTTTTAAACTAGTAAAAAATATATATCATTTTGATGTGTTTCTAATCGAAAATCACTCGGCATGCGTTACGAAATTCATACTTAGTAGTTAATATCATTAACTCAAGGGTTATAGACAATCTGGTAATTATGCTGTCAGGATTGTTCTTCAAGTAGTTTAATTACATGTCTTTTATGCTATCAAAACAAAGAAGAAAGCATTTTGCTTTCAGTCATGTTTCAGGACAGCAGGCAAATTCCAGGCATGTACTTTGGATGAATAGCTAGATTGAACAGGATTGAGAACAAGACAAACACAGATTCACATGCCTAATAGTTGATCTAAACGAAAGCCCATGGCTCAATCAAAGTGAGTGGCTATTTTTTAAAACTGGTTTGACAAATGAAAGAAAGCTCCAAGCGACCAGCAGTGGGAGGTAAGGTATATTATTGAAGGCAAGCTGTTAATTTGAGGCAGGAATGTCGTTCCGTTTCGATAGATACATTTTGTACGGGTAAAACAATTTTTATTTTTATTTTAGTTTAAATTCCGGTTTATTCTAGATTTTTTGAATAAATATCAATAAAAATGTTCCGGTTTCGTTCTACTCATTCTATTTTGGCCAAATAGTATTTTTTTAAATAATAGATAATTTCATAATATCATTCATATGTCTTAATACAACTGTTAGATGAAGATAAAATTTTACGAGGAGTCTCTTGATATATTTATATATATTATGTTAAAATTTTAGAGCAATTAGAGAATGTAATGACATTGTGAAATTGATGATGACATTCTTGTAATATTATACATATTCATTATTTTGTTCAGAAAAATCATTTTATTGTGTGTTTTTTAGATTAAATTGCATAATTTTAAATACTTTTTTTTTTGAATTTGAACTATTTTTTTAATTAATATAGTTAATTATACACACACATAAATAGTATAATCCCAAAACAAAAACTCCAAAACCAAAAAACATTCATTTCAATTGAAAAACAAAGTACCAATAAAAACAAAATGGAATTGAAAACCTGAGAGATACCATAAAATGGTAATGGTGTGACTGTTGATCAGCAGGCTACTTTATTTCTTTATGGAGGCTTGAATATATTATGTATTGATCAAGTCCAAAGTGCTCTTACACAGCACTTGCCAATGCATGTATGGGTCCAGCAGTAGATGATTTGATTAAAAATAAAATAAAATTAAATAAAAGAATCCATTACCTTTGTTAGTGTTTTCCACTGTTAGATGAATCACAATAGAATTTATGCATCTTGGTTATTGCAGCACACTGACAGGATGCTTTTAGTGGATATCCTCTGACTTTGAGGACTAGTTAACACAGTCACGGGAGAATGGGGATGGCTTTTTTCAACCCTACACAGCCTTGCAATTGCCCCTTTTCTTAGAAAATTAATCACAAGGGCCTAAGTTTTTGACCACCACCTCTCCTCGCCGCAAAATTTGCAACAGATCCTTTAATCTTCAGCACTACAGTTTCAAAACTGTCTATGGAGATCTCAATGGATGCCCGAACCTTCTCCCTCCTGTTCTTTCTCATCTTCTCTACATTAGCCTCTTCCAAGGCATGCCACCCAGTTGATAGAGAAGCTTTGCTTGATTTCAAACACAAAATCACAGATGACCCATCAAAACTGTTGCATTCTTGGAAAGTTTCATCTGATTGCTGCACTTCTTGGGAAGGTGTTGCTTGTGATGGCTCTGGCCGAGTTGTCAATGTATCTCGTCCAGGTCTTATGTCAGACAATGACTTCATTGAGGACACATATATGTCAGGAACTTTATCTCCTTATCTGGGAAACTTGTCAAGCCTTCGAATTCTAGACCTGAGTAATCTCAAGGACTTGAAGGGACCAATACCAGAAGAACTTGGCAAGTTGTCGAAGCTCACACATCTCTTTCTTGATACAAACAAGCTCACTGGATCAATACCATTTACGTTAAGGTACTTCTCTCAGCTGGAAAAGATGTATCTTAGTGACAATCTTATATCTGGTATTGTTCCTCCATCTGTTATGGAATTCTGGACATCTGTCTCTGAACTTGGTTTATCAGGAAATGCTTTGTCAGGGCCAATTCCTCCAACAATTGGCAAGTTGGTTATGGTAACTAAGCTTGATTTGCATGGTAACAACTTTACCGGTAGAATTCCTACAGGTTTTGGCAATCTTAAGAATCTCAGATATCTTGATCTGTCTGAAAATCAGATAACTGGAAGCATCCCGAAGTCCATTGGTGGACTTGCGGCATTGGAACTACTATATCTCAATCAAAATCAGCTCACGGGAAGGATACCATCTTCGATATCTGGACTTGATTCTATGATATTCTGTCGTATATCAGAAAACAGGTTATCTGGCAGTCTACCACCATCAATTGGCCAGCTCTCAAAGGTTCAAAGGCTAATCCTTGAGAACAACAAGCTCACTGGGAAACTACCAGCATCCATTGGTCATCTAACAGCTCTTACTGATATATTTTTCTCAAACAACTATTTTACAGGAAAGATCCCTCCAAGTTTTGGAAATTTACTCCACCTTCAAACACTTGATTTATCAAGAAACCGACTGTCCGGCCAGCTTCCTCCTCAGCTAGCTAAGTTGAAGAGCTTGCAGAGTTTAGACCTTTCATATAATCCTGTAGGACTAGGTAGAATACCAAACTGGTTCCAGGAATTAAGAGTCTTCCAGCTGATGTTGGCGAATACTGGGATCGAAGGGGAACTTCCTCGCTGGCTATCTTCATCATCAGTATCAAAACTTGACCTGTCAGGAAATGCATTAACAGGAAAGCTGCCTTGGTGGATTGGCAATTTGACCGGCCTTTCATTTCTCAACTTATCAAATAATGGATTTCACTCATCCATCCCCGCTGAATTCAAGAACCTTTCACTTCTGATGGATCTTGATCTTCACTCCAACAACTTCAGTGGCCACGTCAATGTAATATTCTCTAAAGAAGTCCAAACCCCTCTAGGCCATTTTAACTCCGTCGATCTTTCCAGAAATATGTTCACTGGTCCAATAGAGGATGACATAGGAGGGAGACCAGCAATGTCTTCTATTAGTTCATTGGTTCTATCACACAACGAACTGGGAGGATCACTACCAAAGTCAATTGGGAAAATGAGAGAATTGCAGGTTTTGAAGTTGGTGAATACTGGGCTGTCAGGGATGATACCCGAGGAGCTTGGTGATGCCAAAGAGCTGTCCACAATTTTACTTTCAAGAAATAAGCTGACCGGTGCTATTCCAGAGATTGTGCTAAATCTGAGGGAGCTAAAGCAATTCGATGTGTCTAGCAACAGACTAAAAGGCAGGATTCCTCCTCACAAAGCCATAATTCCTGTGTCTGCATTCAAGAACAATCCTGGTTTGTGTGGAACTCCACTTCCACCTTGCAAACACTTTTAATATCCTTCTCAAAGATCCCACCCCCCCTTCTTTTCCTTTTCAACTCTCTTTTAATGTTCAAAGTTTTGTCAGGTTTCATACTAATTCTTCTGGTTGAAAAAGTTCGTATTTATTCAGATGATTAGTCTCTTTCCTTGATCTCCTCCAACTTTATATTTCCTTCCAAAGCTACAAGCTAAATGACTAAAAGATTAGATTGTTATCATGATAAGCCCAAGATAATATGAGTCTATACAAATTCAAGTTTAAAAGACTTGAATGTATATATTAGAAAATAATATAAATTATAGAAAATTTCATAACATATAAACCGAATGAGACAACAATGAGTATGAACAGATTGAGAATTATTTTTAAAAATACATAAAAACAATTTAAATTTAAAATATATAACCTTTAAACCCTTTTAGCGACATGAAGAGATCATGCTAGTCATGAATCCTTTCAGATTCTCTATCATTGTTGCAGTGACACTGGTTGGACTCATTAAGAAACCATTTCTGTGGAGTCTGGCGTGCTTGATGAAAAAAGGTGCCGCAACTTTTTACTCCATGGCAAACCATTCAATAAGACAAATTGAGCTTAGAATACTATAGGCTTTTGTTTCTTCTTTTTTGCAATAATGCTTTTTATTTACCACTCTCAAGTTGCATCACAGATCAATCATTAACCCCACCTTTTATTTTATTTTATTTTAATTTTCTCTTGGTAAAATGATGCGTGTCCGCTTCGGGCATTCAAAAGAGGCAATGACTACTTTATACCGTGATGTATAAAATGTTTTTTTTTGTCTAATTTTTTTTATAATTATTTTGATGTGATGTGAAAAATATAAAAATATATTTTTAAATAAAAAATTTTAAAAAATATTATGCATCACAATTCTAAACACACACTAAAATGTTCAAGAGAGAGATCAAATTTGACTATGTAAATCAATTTAAATTAATGGTGAATATCCATATTTGAAAGTATTTTTTTATGTAATCACAAGTTTTAATTTGAATTTAGTGAATTTAAATTATTAATTATATAATTTTGTTTCAATTTTCAAACTTCCATTCACAACCATCTTTGATTTCAGAAGTTGTTTAGGCAGGGGAAATTAACCAATTATTCGTAGCTTTTTTATTTAAAATATATTATAATAATTTTTATTTTTATTTTTTTTAATATCAGCATATTAAAACAATTCAAAAATATAAAAAAATAATTAAAACAAAAAAAAATATCTTAGTGTTTGATATGCTTCAAAAAAAAAAACTTGGTCATGAAAACTCGGTGCAGTAAATTCATCTTCAACAAAGATATATATCTTAGTGTTTTTGCTTGATTAGCTCCATATGAGCTCTTAATGGTATGTATTTTCCCCTCTAAATGGCATCTTTTCTTATGCTTCATCAGGTCTGCATATCTTTTACTTGTTTGTTGAAGCGATTCTTGTCCATACTGCTAAGCTTTTTTCCTTAAGAACTTGTCGAGGCGAAGTAATATAAGTAGACTGTTTTTGGATGAGAAAGAAGGTTAGAGAGGTGTAGAATCTCTGCGTAATTCTTAGTTTCTGTACATATTCAAGAAATTTTCTGCACACACAGGCCGTTCATATGGGCCTGGAACAATAGTCAGGGTTCGGCTTCAATGCTTATAAAATTAGAAAGTAGACCTCTGTCGCTGATGCAATTTATAAAATTCTGAGTTTGATAGGGTTAACTTGTTGAGTCATTAACCTGAGTCGAGTTAGTAAGACTATTTCATATTTTTTAGAGCTTGGATTGATACAGACAGATAATTTTACATCAATTTTCATGCACAGACAGAGTTATGAAACTAAAACTCATACTTTAAAGCATAAATTCTTTTTGTCTCTCAAGAACACCAATAAAATACAGAACGATGGGTCAAAACAGTTACATGCATGTCTATCACGTAATTTGTTTCTGATGGGATTATTTTGTAATGAAGATAGTTGTATGAACGTGAACATGAGAAAATCAAATTATGCGCAAAGATGATTCATGAATCTTGGCGTAATAAAGTACACATACACCATCCAAGGTTGCATGCCAAAGCTAAAGTTTAGCAGCAATCCTCAAATACCAGCTTGAGAAACAAAATAGATCAGTGCAGATTTCTTCACCGCAAGATAGATATTAAGTTCCCATGAGTACATTTTCTAGGTTTTCTTAAATAAAAAAAAGATAGATATGGAACTTAGTTCCCTCGTTTCTTTAGTGGAAAATGCATAGGTCATTAGGATCCTACAGGCCAAGCCGTCAAAATAAATAGCACAAGATATAATGCGTTCATTTACCATACGAGAGAGATAGGAGGGCCGGTGGTCGTCATTCTACGGCTTGCTCCAGAAAAAAAGACTTTATTATAAAGATTATAGCCTGAACCAAAGGCTATCGAGTCTAGAATAAACCCTAATAAGCCATTAAATCTTGTAGAAGTTTTGCAATAACTGGTGGTGGAATAGCACCCTGAAACAATATATATTACAGACATGGGTTCCGTTCCTGGCTGGTCCTTGACAACAAACCAGATTTACGTTTTCAGTGACAAGATCCATTGAAATTTTGGAACTTTGGATCTCCAATTGTAAACTGTTTGGTATAGAAACAATTACCAAGTAACTTAGGACCAATCCTGACAACTGACATCATATACACACACTCTTAAATTGTAATTTAAGCCGACATTAGCTATTGATGGCTTCATCAGCTCAAGCTCTTCACTTCTGCAGCAGCTACAAAATAAAGCTGTGTGTAGATCCCTTCACGACACGACAAAAATAGGACGAACGCACATTTCTTGAGTGTAAAATGCACACAGCATGAACAATGAATTCCTTGGACTTTTGAACTTTCCTTCTTCTTCTTTTTTGTAACTTTCAGCTTTAGGAAATTTCCTCCACCTGTTGTCGCTATCACTTTAATTGAAGAAAAGACTGCTAGTCGATCGGCGGCTAAAATAACTTTTCTGCACATAATCAACAGCCAACACCTACCTCAAAGCGCGCTTATCAGCCAATAACATTATACAGAGCTCTTAACTGTGTTTCGTTGTGCTTGATTAATGCACTGGTTTTATCGTTACTGAATCACAAGTTACAAAATTTCTGACAAAGGATCCTGGAGCGCGCGCACAATCCCGATTGCCAGCTTGCAGAGTTATTGAAAGTAATGGTTGGCAGATGTTGGTGCAGGTCTACGGCTGCATGCATGAACTCCTGGACTCCTGCACCGAGAAGGACTCCTACATAAAAGAGGAACTATGAAGATCAAAAGCAACTCTTTTCCTAAACCAAACAGGAGTATATTTCCTAATTCAACAGGGACTTTGTATTAGAATAGAAGTACAATTGTAAATCTCAAAACAATATAAATACTGTCTGCAATTCTGCACTTGAAATAATAAGAAACAGAGGAAATATTTCATTCTTTATTTCTTCATGGTATCAGAGCGGTAAAATCCTCTCTTCACTACACACAAAAAACCCTTCCAGTTGTCTACTCTTCTAAAACACACTCTTTCTAAAAATCATGGCCGAAGAAAGCAGGCATGAAAAAACTGAAGGAACAAAGGAGATAACTGTCTCCACATATAGCACAACTGATACTGATATCAGTACTGCTCATAAATTGAGCACCATGTTGCTTAATGAATACAATTTTCTTCCTTGGTCAAGAGCCATCAAAATTGTTCTAGGTGGAAGATCAAAATTAGGGTTCATCAATGGAACCATTAAAGCTCCAGAAGCTGGAACGCAGGAGCATGAAGCTTGGTTATCAAAGGACCAATTAGTTATGTCTTGGATCCTGAACTCCATGGAGTGTAATCTAGCTGAAATTTTCAGCTATTCAGAAACCTCCCTAGAACTGTGGAATGCTATCTGAGACATGTATGGCAGTCAAAACAATGCAGCCAGAAATTTTCAAATCCAACAGGATATAGCCAAAATCAATCAAGAGGGAAAATCCTTTGTGAACCTACTGGGACATTTAAAAAGGTTGTGGAGCGAACTAGAAGTATATCGCCCACACACCATTGACGCTGCAATCCTAAGAAAAAGAACAGAAGAGGACAGGATTTTTCAATTACTCGCCAGCCTCAACCCTGACTATGAAGATCTCAGAAGTCACATTCTGATGAACAGTGAGCTTCCCTCATTCCAGAATGTATGTGCCACAATACAACGTGAAGAGGTTCGTAGGAAGGTAATGAATCGATCCCACACTACCAGCAAAACTGATGCACATGCATACCTCACACGTTCATACTCTAAAGGAAAAAGCTACAGAAACAAACGACCTGATCTTAAATGCAACCACTGCCATAATCTTGGACACACAGCTGATCGGTGCTGGCACCTGCACCCAGAATTGAAGCCAAAATTCCAGAAAGATCAAAGGGGGAAACACAAAGCAAATCTCACAACTCATTCCAGTAACTCATTTGCTTCTAGTCCAGTCACATTGCTGAATGAATTTGCAAGTTACTTGCAAACCAGACAAGGACAAGGACAAGGGACTACCAGCAAAGAAGGACAAGATCAATCTGCTGCCATGATCAGTCAATTTGCAGGCTTTCTAGCAGAAACCAATACTGAAAATAGTCAAGGTATTCTGTTTGCATTTATGACTGCATTAGAAATTAGTAATTTGCATGATCTATGGGTAATTGACTCTGGAGCCACTGATCATATGTCAAATAAATTGGACAATCTCACTGATTTCTCTACACCTTCCACCCCTGTATATGTCTCGGTTGCTAATGGGAAAGGGGTTGCTATTAAAGGAAAAGGGGAAATTAAACTAGTCTCACCTACAGTCGAGTCTGATGTCCTTTATGTTCCATCATTCCCTTTTTCAATTACTCTCCGTTAAAAAGATAACTACATCCTTAAATTGTGAAGTCATACTCTCTCCTTACAAGGTTATTTTTCAGGACCTTTTCACCAAGAAGATGATTGGTGAAGCCTTTCTCTTGCATGGACTTTACTACTTCACACCAGACCCGACTATTTCAAAAAACCTTCAAGCACTGTCTGCACTGTCCATTCCCACACATCAGCATCTTCTCTGGCATCATCGTCTGGCCCATCCTTCATCAACTGTCTTCAATAAAATTTTTCCCAGCATACCTAAGGAAACTCTTAATTGCGAAACCTGTCACTTCGCAAAATCATCTAGGTTGCCTTTTAAATCTTCTTTGTCACAAACCTCTCGGATTTTTGAAATATTACATTCAGATATTTGGGGACCTTTTTCCTCTTCAATTGATGGTTTTAGATACTTCATAACATTCATTGATGACTTCTCTAGAGTTACTTGGATCTACTTGCTAAAAACCAAATGTGAAGTGTTTGAAATCTTCAAAAATTTTCATGTAATGATCTCCACCCAATTCTCTGAACAAATAAAAATCTTACGATCAGACAATGGCTCAGAATATATGTCCCATAACATGACAAATTATCTAAACTCTAATGGCATAGTGCATCAAACAAGTTGTGTCAACACGCCACAGCAAAATGGCTTGGCTGAACGAAAGAACCGAGATTTAATGGAGAAAACTCGTGCCATTATGCTGCAAATGAATGTGCCTAAATGTTTTTGGTCCCATGGGGTGCTTACTGCCACTCACCTCATAAATCGGCTACCAAGCCGAGTACTTAATTTCAAATGTCCACTGGAAGTATTGCAGGGCAAAAATGCAGACATCTCATATCTAAAAGTGTTTGGTTGCACTTGTTATGTGCACTTAACAGCCATCCACCGAGATAAGCTTGATCCCAGAGCAGCACAATGCATCTTCTTGGGGTATTCACAAACCAAGAAGGGATATAAATGCTATGATCCGAAATCCAAAAAATTCTACATTTCCAGAGATGTTCAATTTGCAGAGACCACTCCTTATTTCAAAGAATCAAGGCAACAAGAAACTCTCCAAAGGCTATTTCCCTTACTCAGCACCGACAATGCTACTGAAAAATAGATTGATCAACAAGTGGTCACTGCAGATGCACCAGCTGACAACACAGAGACCCCCCCTGCAGATGCACTACCTATGGAAAATTCCAGCTCAATGAACAACACTCCTTGTAATGATCACAACAGGGGAGAACTCCTACGACGTAATCCACCACGAACACGTCAGCCTCCAACAAAACTGAAAGACTATGCAGGCTACTATGTCAGGTATCCACTCCACAAAGCCTTAACATATCAAAAATTATCACCCCCATATGCTGCTTATCTCACAGCAATTTCAAGTGTCCACGAACCAAAGAACTTCCAGGAAGCTCAAACACAAAGTGTGTGGAAAGAGGCTATGGCAGAAGAACTAGAGGCACTCGAAGAAAACAAAACCTGGACCATAACCTCTCTGCCTCCTGGAAAGCATGCAGTTGGGAGCCGTTGGGTCTTTAAAACAAAATTCAAAACGGATGGCACTATTGACAGACATAAAGCACGCCTTGTTGCTCAAGGATTCACTCAAAAATTCGGCATTGACTATAAAGAAACCTTCGCCCCAGTTGCGAATATGACTACTGTGAGGGTCCTATTATCTCTAGCAATCAACAGTGGGTGGAATTTGTCGCAGATGGACGTAAAAAACGCTTTTTTACATGGGGACCTAGAAGAAGAGGTGTTCATGAGGCTCCCACCTGGTCACCCTCAAGAAGGAGATTCTAGAATGATGTGTAAACTACACAAATCGATCTACGAATTGAAGCAAAGCCCAAGAGCTTGGCATACTAAGTTCAGTTCTGTGCTTGAAACACTTGATTTTAAGAGAAGCTCAGCTGACTCTTCTCTATATGTCCAGTTCAAAGCCAATGTTCGTATAATGGTCCTCATATACGTGGACGATCTCATCATCACAGGCAACAATGAGGAGGCTATTGCTCAATTAAAACAAAATCTTCAAATCAAGTTTCCAATCAAGGATCTCGGGAGATTAAAATATTTCCTTGGGATCGAGATGGCCACTTCCAGTAAAGGGCTGTTTTTAAACCAACGTAAATATATTATTGATCTATTGAAGGATGCTGATTTGTTGAATTCAAAGGTTGCAGCTACTCCACTGGACAGCAAATTAAAACTTGTTGCCACTGAAGAACCGCTTGAATGCCCGAGCCACTATCAGAAATTAGTTGGTAAGCTAATTTATCTCACAATCATACGGCCAGACATTACATTTGCTGTCAGCCTTGTCAGTCAATACATGCATGCCCCAACTATGCAACATCTATGCATGGTGAAACGAATTTTACGATACTTGAAAGGCTCACTTGGTCGAGGAATTGTTATGCGAAATAATGGGCATACAAACATTATGGGATATTCGGATTCCGATTGGGCTGGAAACGCACTTGATCGTCGATCCACCACTGGATATTGTATGTTTGTAGGGGGTAACCTTGTTTCGTGGAAAAGCAAAAAACAGCACGTGGTAGCCCGTTCTAGCGCTGAAGCAGAATATCGCGCTATGGCACTAGCAGCCTGTGAACTTATATGGCTCAAACGTCTGCTCACTGACCTAGGGTGTTCATGTGCCACTCCCATGACACTCTGTTGCGATAATCAAGCAGCCATGCACATTGCGTCTAATCCCGTATTCCACGAACGCACAAAACACATTGAAGTAGATTGTCATTACATTCGGCAACAAGTTCAAACCAAACTTATTGCCACTCACTATGTGCGTACAACAGACCAATTAGCCGATATATTTACAAAAGTCCTACCAACTACTCAATTTCATCTACTGATAAGCAAGCTTGGCTCCATCAATCCTCTGGATCCAGCTTGAGGGGGTGTATTGAAAGTAATGGTTGGCAGATGTTGGTGCAGGTCTACGGCTACATGCATGAACTCCTGGACTCCTGCACCGAGAAGGACTCCTACACAAAAGAGGAACTATGAAGATCAGAAGCAACTCTTTTCCTAAACCAAACAGGAGTATATTTCCTAATTCAACAGGGACTTTGTATTAGAATAGAAGTACAATTGTAAATCTCAAAACAATATAAATACTGTCTGCAATTCTGCACTTGAAATAATAAGAAACAGAGGAAATATTTCATTCTTTATTTCTTCAAGAGTAAACTTAATTGTACCATAGATGATGATTTCTCTAGCACAATTCCTGGTAGATATAGAATCAGGATTATGATATGAGATGTCCCTTTTGACTTGATGATTATTTCCTGACAAGTTCTTGTAATAATTAGGTTAATTATGAGCAAATAGATATTTTAACAGCAATTGGAGGTGATAAGAATGACTCGATACCAAGCTTGTTTGTTTGACTAGCGTGCTTGATAGAAGGTGACCTGTATCGGGATCTCTTTTTCTACCGTGATGAAACTCTATCTTTCAGAAAATATATATTTATGAGTTTAGATGATTGAATAAAATTTTGATTGTTTTAGATTTTTATAAAAAAATATATGTTTTAATTTGAACTCGAAATTTGCTGTGCAGATCGTAATTTTTTTACCATCACATCATATCCCTGGGAACTAAAAACATATCATTAGCACTCTTATAACAATCCTAAATAATTATCTAAAAAACCTAAAATCAAACTCATCTGATTTTGATTTTGATTTTAATTTTGATTTTCTCATCTTAGATATGATTTTTTATGCAACATTGAATCTTTAAACAACCACTATAAAACTCATCTCATCTCATGGAATCCATGGACACAAAGAAAACCCATTTTGATGGTGAAAATATAATAAACGATGACTCTTTTTTTTCACCTTTGGAATTTAATAACTATAATGGACATTGACTTTTTTTCACCTTTGGAATCTAATAGCTCATTCTCTTTAACCGGGATTTGAAAATAAAACAGATCAGCTTGTTTACTAAAATTGATTTTTAAAATTTAAAGGCACCTAGAATGTAACAATAATTAGAAAAAAAATCTAAGTTTATTTTGCATGCAATCTCTCACATGCCATCTATCATTTTATTTCCCTTTTTCAATTGTACCCTTGAGTAAAAATTAAGAAGCAATTGATTTTTAATTAAGATTAAATTATGAAAACCAAAATAAATTGTTTAAAAATAAATAACAGATTACATGGGTGTGTATAAAGAGCATTTGTCAACCAGAAAAACCTCATACCTTTTATCTATAGTTAATGTTACCCATGTCATAGAGCACAACTCAAAGAATTCATTCAATCGTGAAAGGAGAGAAGTGTAATAGATAGACATTCACAGTAGTAAAGTATTTTGCAATTATTTTCCTTACACTTGAATTGTTAGAAAATAATATAAATTATATTATGAGGCCTCATTTATAAGCTTAAACTTTTAGGTGAGATGGTTCCTTAACATGGTATCACAGCCTTGTTGACCCAACGGTCACGAGTTGGAATCTCACCACCTTCATTCTATTTGATAAAAACCAAGCACAAGATGATGTGAGTCTGTACAAGTTTCAAGCCCAAAGAACTTTCACTTAAAAGAATATGTTAAAAATAATATAAATCATATTATGGGAACTCATGATTCCTTAACCTGGATGGCTTTCACTTTTCATTTGCACTATGAAAAATATTATTTATTACATGGAAGTAAACATCATCATCACTACTTTGGTTAACTTTCCAATACGATGCTCGTATTGTGCTAAGTGATCTATTAGACAATCAATTTCAAGATATTTTTTTTAATATGTTTGTTAAAAACATCATATTACATGTTTTTCAATCTGAAAATTAAAAATAGAGGCTTAAACATATAAATTTATATTGAATATTAATCATAAAACTTGAACCCAAAAAACCAAACAAAAGTGTATTTTTATGACCAGATGGTGAGGTCACCTATTAAATAAAATATATAAAATATTAACCATGGATGAATTTCAAAATCAAAGTTATTAAATCTTAAAGTTTGAGTGCATAACCATCGAGTTGACTTATTTTCAATAAATGTCCTTACAAAAAATCAAAACAAAATAGTATTAAAAAAATTAAAAAGAAATAATTGATTTTTAACTGTATCATGAAATGACCTATCAAGTCAACTTCACGTTGATTTTTTTCAAGAATTCGAGGCGGGCACGTCGGGTCCTAACCAACTAGCCGAACCTGGTTGAGTTTAATAGAAATGGTGAAAAAGAAAAGGAAATATGGTTCCGCAACGTGTCACTTGCACAGTATCGAACAAGACCATAGTTGAACAGCACCAGTTATGGCTTCTTGTGGTGATCAAATAGGAGCGGAGATTGAAAATTCAAATTTTGATAAGAGGCATATATATATATATATATATATATATATATATTTATGCAATTATTTATGTCACATAAAGTAGTAGAAGACATAATAATAAAATCTTGTGTTGAAGCCCAACATCTCCTGCAGGAAACTTCCCGAAGCATGTCTTACGTGGCAGTCGGATGAAATTGTACTCTCAAAACAAGAGACAGTTTCCTCGTTGGAAATTTCAGTGGATTTCGTACTTTATGCTTGTTTCTTCGTGAATGAAAATTAAAATTAAAACAGCATGTTTTGAAAATAATTAAATAAAAACACGTAAGAAATTAAAAAAAATCAAATTGACAGAGGATTTTTCTTTTTCTTTTCGAAAAGCCAATATAGTAATACTTTGTTGGCAATTATGTCGCAAGCTGGAAGGGAAGGGGAGGGAGGAGGGCGTTATGAAATTCAAAATTCAAAATTTAAAACACTCGGCCAATAAAAATTTCGAAAAAACTAACGACACGTAATTGTACTCAATGGGAACATGCCACGTTAGCATGAGTGAGGAGGGTTGAAAATGACGTGGACCTGTCTTTCTTTATTCGTCGGGTAAAAAAACACAAAAAAGAGTCCAAATTTAGGAATTAAAGATACGTGGTTAGCTTTCCAACCCTAATGCTTTTGAAGTGTGTGCTGTGAATAATATTTATTTTTTTTATAATACTAGCGCTTTAAAATCACAGTAAAGCACGTAAAAATATTATTTTATTTTATTTTATTTTTAGATAAAAATAAATTGTAAAATATTTTTAAAAAGGAAAAATAAATACTCTTTTAGTGTGTGTTTAGCTAAACTTCATGGTCGTGATTTAAAGAATTAGGTTTTTAAATAACTATAAGCTATAATATATTAAGCATATCTTTTCAAAGTTGTAATTGTGACGGGAAAAGAAAGTCCCAACAACACACTACTAACCCTTGTACATGCCATCAAGCTAAAGACAATGTTTAAATTTATGATG
Source organism: Salix exigua (assembly GCA_032356905.1). Classification (NCBI taxonomy): domain Eukaryota; kingdom Viridiplantae; phylum Streptophyta; class Magnoliopsida; order Malpighiales; family Salicaceae; genus Salix; species Salix exigua. Next base: position 5,479,715 of record CM063594.1, on the reverse strand, counting down.
TTGGCATGTTAATTTAATATTTTATTTAAATAAAAAACAGTCAATAAAACATTTTAAAAAGAAGTTTGAATTGCAAAAACAAACATTTTTTTTCCATTGTGTGTGTTTAGCTAACTTTTCATGGTTGCCATTTGGAGAATAAAGTTTAAATTTATGTATTTTTATAACTAAAATATCATTAGAGAATTTCTAATAAAAACCATATATATATATATATATATATATATATCTTTTCAAAGTTGTGATTGTGACGGGAAAAAAAAAAAATAACGTCTCAACAGCACACAACTAATAACCCTCACACATGCATCAAGTTAAAGATAAGGTGATACTAAAATTTAATTTACAATTCATGAAATTAATTAAAATACATGTAATTTGTCTAAATATCTATATTAATCAAACAAAAAAAAAAGTTAAAGAGAAGGACACAATGTCAAACAGCAGGTGTGGTTTTTAATGGGAAAAAATGTAGTTATTTTAAAAATTATTTTTTATTTAAAAATACAATAAGATAATATTGTTTTATTTTTTTTAATATCGTAAAAATAATATAAAAAACTAATTTTTTTAATTTAAAATAAAAGAAAAGGATAAAAAATAATTATTTTTATTGAAATGCAGCGAGAGAGAAACACTCATTAAATTGCCTTTGAATAAAGCGGACAAGGAAGTGTGTTTGTCGTGGATGAAAGGAAGACAGGGGAGGGGGAATCATTTCAGTTTGGGGACAAAAGCTGGACCTTCGGTTTTTGCATCAACTTTTGCTTGCCTCTCTTTGCTTAGAAGGCAGGTCCTGTCATGAACTTTGCTCATTATTACGACTACTTCGGAGATAAACATAAGCTGTCCGAGTTCTATAATGTTTCAACATTTTCACACTTCTTCAGAGGTGCCCAGGAATAAAAAGAAGGGGAATATTTATATGGAAATTCGGAGGGTATATTCACTCGTTGTACCTTGCGGCAACAGTCCGCTATGCTACAAACCATGCTTATAAAAGTAATTTTTACTTGAAAATATATTAAAATATTATTTTAGATTTTTTATACCAGTACACTAAAATATATTGATATAAATACTCTAATTCACTTATTGTTTTGTTATTTAGAGGCTGTTTGGGACAACGGTTGTATTGCCGTTTCCTCAAAATTTAATTTTTTCCTCATTTTAAATGATATTTTTGGTGTTTTTAGATTATTTTGATGTGTTGATGTTCAAAATTATTTTTAAAAAATAAAAAAAATATTATTTTCATGTATTTCTAAATGAAAAACACTTTAAAAAACAATTGCAACCGTCCTCCCAAGCAGGTCATTAGTTGTTATTTTTTTTTCTTCAATTTTATTATTCATTCTGATTAAATCTTTTTAAAAATTATAGTATACTAGTAAACGTACGGATAAGTACTCTCAAACTAATCCATTCACTAGATCTTTCCCACCTTCAAATCTAATGTTAGATTAGAATTCAAGATGATAACTTGGAAGCGAACCCCGCTATTTTAGTTGAACAAACTTATTTAAAGGGTGTTTGGGAGAACTTTTTAAAAGTATTTTTTTAAAAAAATATTTTTTTTATTTTAAATGAATATATTTTGGTGTTTTTAAATCATTTTAATGTGTTGATGTCAAAAATGATTTTTAAAACATAAAAAAATATATCATTTTGATATATTTCAGCATAAAAAACACTTTGAAAAGTTACCGCAACTACCCTCCCAAACAATCTTTGCCCTCCCATTGACGAGTCACACTTAATGTTAATGTTAATCATAAACTAAGATTAATCTAGTTATGCTAATGATCAAATAGATTTTCACCGTCCGGATTATACACTTTGACGTACTATGACCTGATTGGGTCTATTATTTCAAGGTTAATCTAGTAGGGATTTTAGTCCCGATTTTTATCGAATAGAAATAGATTTTCATAGAAGGCATTTTATTTATGGACTTATTTATAAGTAATTATGGATATCCTTTTACTATTCTCATCAGGTTTATCTCGAGCCAACAAGTCTAGGGAAAGAAAAGAAAAAAAAAGAAAAGACCGATGGGAGAGTTTATTTGATAAATGAACACGTAGATATTATGAATCAATTAATAAATATATTAAAATACCTTTCTGAATTAATTATGATATTTTTTATTTTTGTGTATAGAAATTGATCTTTGCTTTCCCTTGGAACTCGCCAGCAGTCGTGCTTGGCATCACTAGAGAAAAGTCCGTTCTATGCTTTTATAAGAAATTTCCCACCTCTCTCGAGTTGATAGCATGCTTGGCAACTATGCTTGCAATTTCCAACCTATTTTTTTAATTAATCTACAGTATTTTTTTTAATTGTTTTGACGGGTTAATATAAAAAATAAAAAAGATATTTTCATACTTTTCAAGCATTTTTTTTAATAAAAAAACACAACTTTAATATAACCCAAGATTGCAAATAAGATGAGTGGCAACTCAATCATCACAGCAGCAAGCAATATCTCTCGACATCAAAAGCACAGTCAACATGTCCAGCCAACAATCTCACAGTGGAGATGTAATAATAGAGATAAAGTGTGGAAATAATTACGGGTTAGATAAGAAATTAATCATCTTTACGGTTGCATTAATTAAGGTTTTCTTTCCTTAAATATTGTTACCGTGCCTAATATTACGCTTGTACAAGTTTCTTAACAGATTTAATGTTAACAAGACAACCAGAGCATAACGTGTTGACAAATACAGGTACATGCACACATTACAGACACGCACACGCTTTGGAAACGTCTAGGATGCATTACCAGTTAGAATTTTGTTACATGTAAATTACTTTTCTTGTTTAACTTGGCAATAAAGCAAAGGGTAAACTTTAATTATGTTTTGTGTTTATTGCGAGGTTTCAATTAGGTCCCCCTCTCACTAATTGCATCAATGTTAACCCAGAACCATCACAGTCATTGTCTTTGACACTGTTTTTTTCAAAAACATTTTTGAAAAAAATTAAAATTTTTATTTTTTATTTTAAATCATATTTTTAGTGTTTTCAAATTATTTTTATGTGTTGATATCAAAAATAATAAAAAATATTATTTTGATACATTTCTAAACAAAAATATTTTTAAAATCAACATCAAACTCGCTCTCAAATAGTCATTTATCTAACTCAACCTAACAGATTGACTCATGACTTGATTGGTTTGTCTCGTGGCTCGAGCCCAGTGTGAGATAAAAAAAAATCAAATCTTGAAACCATGTTTAATAATTATGATCAAAATCATGTTAATATCTATCTTCCCATGGTGAAATGCTAGTTTGTTCAATTACTTGCACAAGTCAATTCTCTTTTAGTTTTTTATTATTATTTATATAAATGTATGCGATTATGAAATTAAAAAAATTGACAATCAAAATCCCCTCTATAAGAGAAAGAAGTTGGCATAATTCTGATAAGCGGAGGATATTGCCAGAATAACAAGTAAGAGAGGGACCGAAATGAAATTTACAAAATAAACAGAGGGCATGGTTGTAGTTAGCCCTAAAGCAAATTAGAAAATACAGTAAGCAATCAGAACAGAGCGCGGGAGGCATTATGAATGATAATTAGTCAAAAGAGGTGGGAAAAATCTTAACCACGTAAGAAAAGTAAAAAGAAAGAAACAAAAAAACAAAAGGTGGCGGTTCTCTAGGCCGTCACGAATTCGAGGTTTGAGAGTCCGGACAAACTTACCAATAAATAAATAAGTAAAATCAAATAATGAAATAAGAGAGTTTATAAATCAGTTTAACTCTCTGTTTCGCATTGAAATTTTAAAATATTTTTGAAAAAATTGAAAAGTTTTATTTTTATTTTTTATATTACATTATTTTTTTTAATATTTTAAAATTATTTTCATGTCTTAATATCAAAATTAATTTTAAAAAATAAAAAATATTTTTACTATATTTCTGAATAAAAAATATTTTTAAAAATATCTTTAACTATGTTCTCAACATGCCACAAATGATTTTCATAGCCTAACAAAATCTACTCTCTTTTTTGTAAATGAATTTATTCCTTATATTTTATCTTGGGCTATGTTTTGTTTTTCTATGTTACATATGATTAATATAAAAATTGATCTAATTTTATTTTGATAGCAATCAAGTCAAATCTATTTCAATCAGGAAAAAAATAAATAAATTAGTCAATTAAATTAAATAATGTTTGTTTACTATTTTAGGATTAAAAAACATGATGACAAGGAGACATGTTTTTCTATACTTTTAAAAATACAAAAATTCAACTCAGAACCATTTGAGAGATAGATTTATTTTATAGTTTTATTTTTGTCTATTTAATCAAACATGATTCTTTTAATCTGTCTATTTTGTTTTAAAATAATAATTTGACAGTGTGGTCGATATTGTTTTTTAAAATAATTTTTGTTCAAAAATAAATCAAAATAATATTTTAAAAAAATATTTATGATATCAGCAGATGAAAATGATTTAAAATACCAAAAAAAACTGAATTTAAAATAGAAATATAATTCAAATTTTTTCAAAAATATTTTTAAAACACAATAACAAACAGGATGTGACTAAACAAAATGTTATATATTAAGCAGCTGAATCATATTTATAGTAGATTTTAATTTTGTAGTTTGAATATTGATTTTAACATACATACAATATTATATTTGGTTTGATCTCAAATACAAATCATGATTTAAAAAAAAATGCAAAGACTCGCGTTGATAGTATCCAAAATAAACCGTATGAACTTCAATTGTATATGACCAAGATTTGAGCCCTAATAAGGTCAACCAATTTACTAATTTAGGTAACAGTGTAAAAGAGTATCTGGCTTTGAAAATTCAAGGGGGGTAGTCCTCGTAATTTCAGTAAAACAAAGGGAGTAAAATGAGGACGTTATTTTTTAAACTGCAAACGCATGAAATAAATAAACTTGTCCAAATAAATAAACAAGTAAATAGAAATACAAAAAACAGCAGACCAGAGAGAGAACTGCTGTTTTATATAAATACTTGGAAAATAACAGAGAAAAAGAAAAAGAAAAAGAAAAAAAGAAACTGGCACTTTTAGTATAGGCCACGCACGCTTTCATCTCCCATTCAATGCTTTACCAAACTCATCTCTTCTCCTCTCCAGAATCCACAGCCCTTTCTCTTTTCTCCTTCTCTTATCCTCTTCGCTTCAGGTATACCTCTGTCGAGTATATATACACGCGCGCGCGCACCCGTTGTGTCTTCTCCCCTCTCATCTCTCCTGGTTTTGTTATCGAGTTTTTAAATTTCTGGGTTTTGTTGTGTGTCCTTTGCCTTTTGTTTTTAGGTTCGAGGAACAGGAAATGGAATATGTTGAGGGCGCTTTGAAGACCAGTTTTGGAAAAGAAGTGAAATTTAGCCCACAAGTTTTTGAAGATTTTTGGGCAGTTAATGTTCCAAACGGCATGTCGTCTGATGACTTCTCTGTTGACAAACTCTTGGACTTCTCTAATGAAAACGACTTCATTGAAGAGGAGGAAGAGGAGGGAGATAAAGAGAAACCTTGTGTTTTTTCTGCTTCTGCTTCTCCTAAGCAAGAAGCCCTCGACGAAGACAAAAGCAGTGACAGTAGTCCTAGTTTTGCTGTCAAAGATGATTTTTTTTCTGTTCCTACAAGTGAACTCTGTGTGCCGGTTAGTGCCCTGCTCTCTCCATTCTGTCTTCTTTTTTTTTAAGACATAATTTGTTGGCTATTTTTTTGTCACTGAAAAGGTGCCGTTTTTTACAGCCGGATGATTTTGCAAGTCTTGAATGGCTGTCACATTTTGTGGAGGATTCCAACTCGGAATATGCTGCACCGTTTCCGGCAAGTATTTCGCCTCCGGAGCCACACAAAGAGAACCCGGATGAACAAGAGAAGGTAGTATCAGAAGAGCCCTGTTTTAAGACTCCGGTTCCAGGCAAGGCTAGAAGCAAGAGAACAAGAAATGGCGTAAGAGTTTGGCCACTGGGGTCTCCCTCTTTAACAGAATCATCAAGTTCCTCCTCTTCAATATCCTCTTCAAGCCCTTCAAACCCTTGGTTAATTTACTCCAAACCCGGCTCGAAGGTCGAACCGGTTTGGTTTGAGAAACCAGTGGCCAAAAAGATGAAGAGAAATCCGGCTGATGAGGCAGCGGCAAGTGGTGGTGGTGGTGGTGGTGGCACCAGCTCGTCGAGGAGGTGCAGCCATTGTGGGGTTCAAAAGACTCCACAATGGAGAGCCGGTCCAAATGGTTCCAAAACCCTTTGCAATGCTTGCGGGGTTCGATACAAGTCGGGTCGGCTACTGCCCGAGTACAGACCGGCTTGTAGCCCGACTTTTTCAAAGGAAGTGCACTCGAACCATCATCGTAAGGTGCTTGAAATGCGAAGGAAAAAGGAGGGTCCTGTTCAGACCGAACCAGGTCTGGTTCAACCCTTTGTACCCAGTTTAGGGTAGATTAGAATTATAGTCTAGAGAAACTGAGAAAGGCAGAGTGTTAGGGAAAAGAGACGATAGGAAATTGAACCGGGGACATTGAAACCGGTCTTTATTTAGGTTCGGTTTATTAGTGTACATTTTTCTTTTCTGGGTGGGTGGAGGTAGGTTTACTAGATAGTATTTGTAACTGAATTAGTGACGACTTTTAATATTGTGCTCTTTGTTTTTTAGTTTCTTACCATTTCCTTTTCAGATCACCTGATGGTCGGAGTTTTTTTTCTTAATGTTTTATTTATTAATGCTTATTTGTATATTAATTAATTTTATAGATAAATCAAACTTTTTTAATTCCAAAGTTTTTTTTTTATCAAAATAACTAATATTACATGTTTTCTCTTAAAGTTTTCTTTAAAGGCCGTTGAAAGGCATGAACATTATGAAGCTGAAGCAGTTTGTTTAGAGAATCGGAGGGGCTCGTCGCTTTTATTTTATTTTTTCTTTTATGGTTTTGGGTTGGGCCTTCATTGGAGATGAAAGAATAAATAGTTTGAAGAGCTATAAAAATTAAAGATGAAGAAACCAATTATTTTAAAAAAATAGCAACGCAAGTGTACGTGTTTCAAAAATATATATTTTTTAAATTATTTATTTTTATGTTAAATTGAATTTATTTTTATGTTTTTACATATTTTTCATTTATTAATATTAAAAATATATATTTTTAAATAAATAACATATCATTTCTCAATAAATAACATTTTTAAAAGGACAGCCTGTTGTTGCTACAATCAGCCTGGAGGTAACTCTCCTATAATCGTAGGCAATATAATTTTGACAATCCTTTTTCTTTCTTTATTTTCTCTCTCTCTCTCTATACTCTCTTCTCACGTCTATCCCGGAAAAGAAGAAGAAACGTTTCGAAGTATAACGTATGTCGCGTGAGATTTCCAGAGTTGATAAAATCGTTGCTCTTGGAAAGGGGAATCTGAGGGTTCAGATATATTGTGTGTCATCTTCGATGGCTACTTTGTTTTCATTTACAGTGTGTGTATAGATTTTGATGCTGTTTAATGCTGATATGGACCACCCTTTGTTTGCATAAATGAGACATTTGGCCCGATGCATAAAGGAAGAGGATGAACATTCAAGATTTGAAATTAGAAATAAGATGGTGGGTGGGAGGATGGATGGATGGATGGGTGGTGTATCTTTGGCTATTTCCCTTCCACTGATCTTTAAATCTTTTCCTGTACACAGCTTCTTCAACTGTGATAATCTTGTTTTCTTGACCTATTTATTCTTGTTAGGTGCCATTTTTAAAGCCTCAAACAGCTTCGCAAGATTGGCTAATTAGTGGAGTGATTGATCGGAATGTACTGATCATATATCGCTTCCTTTCTGGGGGTCATGGAGAAATGACAAATGTCCACACCCTTTGATCCATGAAGGGTGTTGCATGTTAAAGTGAAACTCAATGCCCAAACCCCACTTCTTTTTTTTATAAAAAAACTATAGGATATAATATAATTTGAAATCATACTTTAGTTTTCCCTTCATCTGCTCTGCAAGGGAGAATTGCCGGTGATAAACACATTTGCTGTCCAAACCTCTTCTCGAAATCTATGCTCCTACTCGTTCAAGTTCTTTCTTTTTGTCCCCACTCACTCGGTGGAGTTCTTAAGTGACTTCTTGAAAAACTTGAATGTTTCTCCTAATTGTTAAAGAATTTATCATAATCGTGACACAGAGTTAGAGCTATTTTGTTTTTTTGGATTCGATGAAGCACTCTCATAAAACACTCTATGAATATACGTGAGTACTTTATGAATCTACGTGAATGAAGAAAACCTCAAACTGCTCCGGAGCTTATACAAGAGATGTACATTCCGATTTAAACTCAAGACTTGCATATACAGATCTCAAACTCTTTATCATCACATCATACCCTTTAAAAACCATAGAACTATAGAGCTCTATCATTCAAATTTGATAAAAATTAAACCTCAGGTGTCACATAACAAAGTAAATTTTAATATAAATTTAAATGAAACGTTAGTTACAATGCAGTACCCATACTTTTCTACGAGCAAGTCATTTCTAAGACAATATAGAAAACGAAAGCCACTTCTTCTTCTTATGCCCACTTTGGCAATATTCTTCTTATCTCATACCATAAGAATTTATAACTTTGTTTACGTATTGGAAAGTCTATTATCGTAAATTGAGAGAAATATTGAATGTGAAGTGATTCATTTTATTGATTATCATCTGGGTATATATACAAGAAGAAGAACAAATTATCCCAATAAACTAGGACACTATGAGTTGTCTTAGAGTCTGGACAATAAGGAATGCAAGACACACACACACACAATACAGACACTATGAGCTGTATTCTAACTAACTATTAGGCTGTACAATAAGGAATAATTTGTGCAGTACACACACACACACAATACAGACACTATGAGTTGTATATTCTAACACTCCCCCTCAAGTTGGAGAGTGGATAGCCTGCACTCCCAACTTGTGTATCATAGGAACAAAAAAGTTTTTCCCTAAGGGCTTTGTCAAGACGTCTGCCAGTTGGTGCGCAGAACTTACATACTTTGTAGCTATCGAACCATCTTGAATCTTATCTCTTATGTAGTGGCAATCCATCTCTATATGTCTAGTCCGTTCATGAAAAACTGGGTTTGCCGCAATGTGTAGGGCAACCCTGTTATCACAATACAACAATGCAGATTCTTTGTGCGGGAGACCTAAATCTTTCAACAAACATCGAAGCCATGTCAACTCACAGCAAGCCCCTGTCATGGCTCGGTACTCTGCTTCGGCTGAAGAGAGTGATACAGTTTTCTGACGCTTTGACCTCCAAGATATCAATGATGGTCCGAGAAAGACACAATAACCAGTAGTCGATCTTCTAGTAAGCGGACAACCTGCCCAATCCGAATCACAATATGCCCTCAATCTGAAATCATTCTTTGAGGAGAAAAACAAACCTTTACCCGGAGCCCCTTTCAAATACCTTACAACCCGAAGGGCTGCTTCCATATGTAATTTCCTAGGTTGATGCATGAATCTGCTTAGAACATGTACAACATATGTTACATCTGGCCTAGAAATAGTCAGATAAATCAACCTGCCAACCAACCTCCTGTATCGGTTGGAATCTTTAAGCAATTCACTTTTATCTGACAATTTCAATCCTCGTTCCATGGGAGTATCAACAGGAGCTGCTCCCAACAAACCAACATCCGCAATAATTTCTAATGCATATTTACGTTGAGAAATAAATATTCCATTTTCAGATGCAGACACCTCAATACCAAGAAAATATTTCAATTTGCCAAGTTCTTTGATTCGGAAATTGCTATGCAGAAATGTCTTAGTTGCAGTAATACTAGCAGGGTCATTTCCAGTAACCAAAATGTCATCAACATATATTAAAATGGCGGTAAAAGACTTGCCTTGCTTCTTGGTGAACATTGAGTAATCGGCTCGAGATTGTTCATAGCCTGTGGAGCAAATTGCCTTTGTGAATTTAGCAAACCACTGTCGAGAAGCCTGCTTCAACCCGTAGAGAGACTTGTGAAGGCGACACACCAAGTTATTCTCCCCCTGTCGCCGAAGCCCTGGGAGTAGTGTCATGTAGATTTCTTCAGTCAAATCGCCATGGAGAAAGGCGTTATTGACATCTAGTTGGTGAATTGGCCAACTGTGAGAGGCAGCTAAGGCAAGGAGGTAGCGGACTGTGATGATCTTGGCAGTGGGAGAGAAGGTATCCTAATAATCCACACCTTTGAGTTGAGTAAATCCTTTGGCTACCAGACGAGCCTTGAACCTCTCGACAGACCCATTGGCATGGTGTTTAATCTTGAACACCCAACGACACCCAATTGGAACCTTGTCTGGTGGCAGAGGGACAAGAGACCATGTCCCGTTATCTTGTAGTGCTTTTAACTCAGAAGCCATGGCTTCCTGCCATTGAGGATTGGTGGCAGCTTCTGAGTATGATTGTGGTTCAACGGTAACATTGATCTGTGCAATAAAAGCTTGAAAAGCAGGTGTGCAACGATGATAAGAGATGAAATTGGCCAAAGGAAAACGTGTACCTTTTGTCGGACCAGGCACCGTGGAAGATGATTGGGTGGTGGGAATGGTGGGACAGATGAAGTCGCGGAGCTTGGATGGCGGAGCTGTGATGCGATTGGAACGGCGAGGATAAGGGTAATCGGAAATTGGAGGTGGTGGGGGTGGTGGAGGTGGAGGTGGTGTTGGGTTCGCGGGGACGAGTTTAGCAGAGAGGTGGGTATCGGAGATTGTAGGTGGAGGATAGTGGGGTGAGGAAGATGGGATCGGTGAAGAAGGGAGGGGTGTGGATGGCATGTCGTATGGAGGGGAAGGTGATGTGGGTAGGGCTGGTGTATTAGTTGTGGGCTCGGGATAAGGATAGGTGGGCTGGGTTGGGGAAAGGTAAGGATAACTGGGTTGGGCCGGGGAAAGTAAGGGATGAATGGGTGAAGGTGGGCCGGTTGTAGTGTGGGCTGTGTTTGTAGGAATGGAGGCATAAGGAAAAATTAACTCATAAAATTTAACATCGCGACTCGTAAAAATCTTTTTGGTGGATAAATCATACAATTTGTAGGCTTTTTGACCAATAGGATATCCAATAAAAATGGAAGGAATGGAGCGATAGTCAAATTTATGGGAAGTATGCACATTAGTGGCGTAAGCCAAACAACCGAAAACACGCAAATGAGAGAAAGATGGAGGTTTTGAATAAAGAAGTTCAAAAGGTGTTTTGAAAGAAATAACTGGGGATGGAAGACGATTAATTAAGTGAACAGCGGTAAGAGCGCATTCGCCCCAAAAAGAAATAGGAAGGTTAGCTTGAAATTTCAAAGCTCGGGATACTTGTAGAATATGACGGTGTTTGCGTTCTACAACCCCATTTTGTTGGGGTGTATAAACACAGGAATGTTGAAAGATGACACCATGATTATCAAAAAAAGAACGAAGAGAGATAAACTCTCCACCATTGTCACTTCGAAAAGTTTTAATATGAGAGTCAAATTGTGTGAGGACATAATTAAAAAATTTAATAATGAGGGATTGTGTTTCACTTTTGTGTTTCATCAAAAAAATCCATGTAAAACGTGTAAAGTCGTCAACAATAGTGAGAAAATAATAAGCACCGGAAAGAGAAGACTGTTTATAACGACCCCAAATATCACAATGAATTATATCAAAAGGTTTTACAGAGGAAATGACACTAGGATAAAAAGGTAAACGACTCTGTTTAGCCAGAGGACATATGGGGCAAATTTTACTGGACTGAACTGAAATATTTAGAAAATTCTTCGCAATGAAACTTAAACGAGGTGGGGATACATGACCTAAACGGTTATGCCAAAGATCAGTGGATGAGGTGGTGAGGTTGCAAGATATATGATGTGTGGATGAGGAATTTATGTTGGGCTTAGTCGCTGCCAATGCCACCAAATAGTATAGCCCGTCGCGCTGTTTACCCAAACCAATCATCTTCCTCGTAGCCAGATCCTGCAAAATACACCAATAAGGAAAAAAAGTTATTGAACAATTCAGTCCTCTTGTCAAACGGCTAACCGACATCAAATCCACTTTAAATGTGGGTACAAATAGCACATTATGCAGATAATAAACGGAATTAAGAGGCAATGATCCTCTTGCAGCGATTTTTGCTTTGTCTCCACTGGGTAATAAAACAGGAGGTAATGAGCAATTATTATTTTTGCGGAAAAATAATTTTGCCGATGAAGATATGTGATCTGTAGCTCCGCTGTCAATGATCCAATTACTGGCAATTTTGGACAAACCTGGTTTAGTGACGGTATGTGTTTGAGAACTGGACCCTTCATTTTTGATATCAAGTAATGATAAAAGTTGCTTTATCTGGGCTTCCGAAATTCCAACAACTGAATTGCCAATGTCATCTTTAGAACAATCGGACACCTGATTGACAACCGGCCCATTACCATAAGGCTGAGTGTGTCCCATGGGCCTAGCCTTCCCATGGCCCGGTGGATAACCCCTTAGCTGAAAACAACTTTGGACCCAGTGGCCTGGTTGCCCACAATGCGTGCAAATTGGTCGGCCTCTTCCACCAAAATTAGATCTTCTTCTTTCTTCGTCTCCCCTTCGTCCCTCATCGAAGCCACGGTCACTGCCGCCACCATTGTTACCAAAATTTCTTCCCCCACTATAATCTCGTCCACTGAAATTTCTCCCCCCACTAAAAAGGTCTGGGGAAGCTGTTCTGAAGCTCCGTGACCCAGTTTTGTCGAACCTTCGTGAAATGGGTCTTCCACCATTGTTGCTGCGGACGGCCATGGCTGCACTCCCAGTGCTCTCTGTAACGTGGGTCAAGCTTAGGAGGCGTTGTTTCTCCTCTTGAGAAACCGATGAATATGCTTGGCGAATCGAAGGAAGGGGACTCATCAAGAGGATTTGACCACGAATTCCCCCGTAAGAATCGTTCAAACCCATTAGAAATTGCATTAATTTCTGTTGATCATGTTGTGCTCCGTGCATTGCATCACTGTAGGAACTGAGTTCATCCCAAAATCCCTTTAATTTTGTATAGTATGCCGAGACCGAGAGTTGATCTTGTCGAAAATAGGCTATATCACGTTGAATCTCGAAAATTCGAGGAGCATTGCTCTGAGAGAACCTTTCACGTAGGTCTTCCCATACTTCATTGGCAGTGGCATAGTAAATCACACTGTCTGAGATTTCTGGGTCTAGGGTATTGATGATCCATGAATGGACCATGTCATTGCAGCGGGACCAAGCTGCATATTCTTCTGGGTTTTCTGATTTCGAAGGTGAATTGATAGTGCCATCAACAAAACCCAGTTTGTTCTTTGAATTCAATGCTAATGTCATAGCTCTTTTCCAAGTAGAGTAGTTGTTCCCATTCAAGGGTTTTGAAATCAGAACCAACCCCGGGTGGTCTGAATGATGAGAAGAGTAGGGACTTGAGATATTTAGTCTTGTTGAGTCTGTGCTTGAATTGGCAATCTCTTTTCCATGGACAGAAGG
>CM063594.1:5442968-5465692 GCA_032356905.1 Salix exigua | reverse complement strand
CCCCACAAAATCACCCTAATCTAACCATCAAGATTTAATGATATACCTTGTCTCTACTCTGAGGCCATGTGATGGGTTTCCTGTAACCTTGAGGAAGTGGAACCAGACAAGTGGGTCCAGGCTCAGGACAGTGCCTCTCTCTATGTTCGAAGTGTCCGGTTGTGTGTAGTTGTCTTAAGGCCTTTTCATTATCCAAACAAGGTATATAATCAGGACCTGCAGTAACATTACAGAGCTGCCAAGTGTACCCATACACGCTGTCATTACCATCTGATTCCTCCTTCCTTCTCTCCTTTTGACTCTCTGACTCTGCTGCTTGAGTTGACCATGACTCCTTCGATTCTTTTGGTATTCCCGGGTTCCCGCCACCTGGAAATGCTGACTCGCCCGAGGTTGATTCCTGCCTTGTTTCTTGGTCTGTGTTGCTATCCACTTGAGATTCTTGATCATGTGTTTGTTGTTGTTGCTGCTGCTGCTGCTGCTGTATTCTTTGTTTTTGATCTTCTTCAGATACCTCATTTTGGGATTCTTGAGAAGAATTCTGAACTGCTGTGTCTTCTTGTTGTTGCTCTTCGTATGTTTTCTCATTTTGATCAGAATCTTGATGGCTTTCATTGTATACAGTTCTATCTTGTTGTTGGTCTACAAATAGTTTTTCATTTTGATTAGATTCTCGATTGTTTTCATTGAGTCCAGAATCTTGCTGTTGGTCGTCATCTTTCGATCCTTGTTTCTGAAAATCCTGTAAATCTTTACTACTATCTTCAACATCTTGTTTTTGCTGCTGCTGCTGCTGTTGTATTCTTTGTTTTTGATCTTCTTCAGATACCTCATTTTGGGATTCTTGAGAAGAATTCTGACCTCCAGTATCTTCTTCTCTTTGCTCTTGTTGTTGCTCTTCATATGTTTTCTCATTGTGATCAGATTCTTGATTGTTTTCATCGAGTCCAGAACCTTGTTGTTGGTCTTCTTTTGATTCTTGTTTCTGAGAACTACTTTTTTCAAAATCTTCTTCTTGTTGTTGCTGTTTCTGTTGCTCTTGTCCTTGATCTTGCCCTTCATTCTGGTTTATAGAATCATGTGAGTTACTATCATCAGTTTCAGATACCGTACTTTGCTCTTGTTCTTGGTTGGCATTTGTTTCTTGCTCTTGATTGGCATTTGCTTCCTGGCTACCTTCAGATTGAGAACTTTCTTGGCTGGTTTGATCAGCTGGTTGGTTTTGAGTGTGTGAACTTTCTTCAGATATCTGATGTTGTCTTTCCTCCTGTTTCTGCTGCTGCTCACCGGATTCTTCTCCCTTCAAATCCTGTGATGAACTCTCTTGACTATCACCACCATCTGCTTCCTGTTTCCCGTCGTTACTTTCTTCTTTACTGCCACTGTCATCGTTGCTTTTAAGCTCGTCGGATTTGATAGCATCATCGGGAAGATCTCCTGGATTGTCTTCATAAACACGGGTGTCCTTTTTGCTCCTGGACTCAGCGTGCTCCACCACATTGGAGATTGAAACATCCCCGTCGGCGGCAACGTCGGTGGCGGTGGCGGTGGTGGTGATGGCTGATTTGGAGACGTGATTTGTGGTCTGTGGAGTAACCTGGGGGTTTGAAGCTAGCATCCAAACACCTATAGCACACAATGCCATGAAGGCTATGGTGGTTAGCGTTGATTTGTATGAACTAGGGGAAGAATTACGCTTGATACTGCGAGGCCTAGCCATTTCTATTTAGATTTCGAGCTCTGTTTGTGAGAAAATATGAAAGAAATAAGATAGCGTAGAAGGGGATGCGACAGTTTACAGCAAAGGAGTGTTTTCAGGTGTGCTTGTGGAGAGACATGAGAGAAACATTACAAGGTAGAATGCCTCGGAGATCCAAAAGAGTCGGAGAAAGAAGACGTTATGTAATCCTTATGTTTTTGTAGCGTGTGGAGGAATTATATGGGCCCAATATCATGGGTTTTGGGCTGCATTTTAGTGGGTTATGGCTAGTGAATTAATTTTAAAAAAAAAACAATGTAACCAAATATTTAAGTATAGCTATCATAATTATAAACTCAAAATATGATACATAAATGCACTCCAATTAAAAAAAAAAGCTATTTAGAAATTTTAGTTGTATTTAAATATATTTGATATTAATACAAATATTTATTAATCGTAACCAGCTAATACAATTCCAATCAAAATCTCTATTTTGCATGAAAATATATTTAAAAAAAATTAATTTTTTTTGCCTAACATGTAAAAATAGCTATTTTCTTGAAGCTATAAAAATAATAAATTGGAGTAATTTTTTTTTATTTTACCTTTTTCTTTTCTTTTAGCTATTCTCTTAGTAATGCTCTAAGAATAATGACTCCAATCCTTCGAGGGGGTACTTTTGATCAATTGGGGCAAATGGGACATATGGGAGGGTGAGTTAGGAAGAAGAAGCAGACGAAATATGTACACTCTGAATTCTATGGGCCATATCATATTAAGCATTCTTCGTAATTGGGCCGAAGAACTATCAGCAGTGACAGGGCCTGCTAGACAGATTGAAGACAAGTTCCCATCTTATATACCAAGGCCCAACATGGATTTTAATGAGGTCGTCGAATATTTGGCAAGAATTGTGCCCATCGTGTACAAAACTGCTCTCAAATATCACCATGATTCGATTTAGTGTGTGTGTGTCTATATATATATATATATATATATATATATATATTGAGGAACCCAAATCTCACCTCTCATCACATCTGGATTTAGGGCACCTTGTCCTACATTTTGTTTTACTGAGGAACCCAAAAGTTGGACGGTTATGGGTCCGGTTGAGCTGAGACAACATTATTGTCTTACCTTTTATAATGCCCTTCTGTCTGTTGTTCTGAAAACGTAGAGCCAGATTACGGGAAGAACATGTTTATGTAACTTTCCGGTTAGAATAAATTGATGAGAGGAAATGGGATCCTCGTGGCATCAACTTCTGTGTTCATAACGTCATTCGACTATTTACATTCCTATATTTTCTCTCTTTTTTTAGAAAAAATTTTCGTTTATATATTAAATTGCCAGCAAATACACAGGATTTAGAGGGCATACCCCGAATTGAATGGCTTTTGCATGCTTACATCCTAGTATTTTCAGAAGATGCCGCATTGTAATCCATACATTTCATGGTAACTATTTTAACACTGAGGAGGAGTGTTTATGTGTCTCAGCTAGTCAAGTTCTGAGTTTGTTCTCTAAAAATTAGAGTTGAGTTCCATGTTAGTTGGATCACTGAAGGTTTTAACTGGACATTACCTTCAAGGTTTATAAAATTAATCGAGGTGCGTATAAACTGACCGAACATCTACATTCAAAAAACAGACATTAACTTTAAAGTTTATAAGATTAATCGAGATGTGTGTAAACTGACCGAACATCCACATTCAAAAAACAAATACATGCATATTTCAGTGCAATGCCTGCCATAATCTATTTTCTACCAGTCAATTTAATAATCTCCAGTCTCTTAGTGCCCTATTGAATCTCATCAGAAATCTATGATTGAATCCATCGGAGGACAAGCAGTGAAGATTTGGAATACCTCTCCTATCTGTAATTGTCGTGCTAGGACATGCTAGCAATCAAGTCCAACAAGAGGACTCTTTTATTTTTATTTTCAAGTAAAGTCCTAGGGTTGGTGCTCTATAAAAAAATATATAAATTTGTAATCTAATTGGAAAATTATTAAAAACAACTAAAGGAAAATGATATTTGGCACTTCTAACATAGTACAATTCATTTGGATAAAAATTATCTTTGTTCTTCTATTTTTTTTAAAGCTTTATTTTTTAATTTCAGTCTAACATTTTAACTCACTCTCATGGCACGGATGGTATTATAACATTTTAATTCATTTTTCTAATTAAACTATGTTTTAGTCAGTCATATTCAACCTCTCTACAATTTAATTTTGTTTTTCACTAGAAAAAACATTATATATATATATATAACTCATAGTTTAGCACCGGTCAATGATTTCGAGTGGATGTTATGAAATCTATCACCTAAACTAAGGTAAGAAGCAAAGTATTTTCCAGGGATGATGACTGCCACTTTTACCTTTATATATCGTATTGCAGATTGATTCCTTCATGTAGTAATTACACTCCCACTTGCTACCTTCTGCAGTGTTATTGATTGCGAATTGAATGGAGAAAACATGTGAAAAAGTCTTACTAAATTTGTTTTTTCATCTATATATATATATATATATATATATCCATTTTTAAATCGTATTAATTAATATGGAATTAATAACAAAAGCAAAAAAGAGGTAGCCCATGATTTATTTTTTCTCCTATATAGGGAAATTAAGGCTAAACAGGTTCACAAAATTAAAACTATTTAAACCCCTCCCCCCCTTTCCTTTTGACATTCAAAATGTAAGGAAGAGGCAATGGGATCTTTTCTATCAAATGAAAAAAAAAATATAAATTAATGGAGGGCTCTTTTGAGCCCTTCAAAATTCTTTTTCATGTATGTAATAGCAATAATAAATTAAGGGAGGATTATCAAAATAATTTATCTATCAATTGCAATAATAAATTAAGGGAGGATTATCAAAATAATTTATCTATCAATTGCATGAAATATAATATATATATATATATATGAAAAAACCAAAAGTATTATAAATATATATATATGTGTGTGTGTGTGTGTGTGTGTGTGTGAAGAGCAGACAAGTCACGAAGCCAGCAACAGGAATCACAGCACACCCGCAACCTTCCTGCTCAAACCGGTCACCATTCCTGGAACAGGATCTTGCACTGATCAACAAAAACGAATCAGCCTTTACTTTCATTGTTCTTTAGCGGATTAAAGGGATCTGTCTCCTGCTTTCTCAGAAAGGAAAATAGGGTTCTTATAATAATTGAACAGCAAAGCTAGCAAAAGGAAAGCAATCTTTTAATTGAAGAAGCTGGGAAGTTCGGGACCACCAACTATATGTCTGCATGCCCATGAAGACTACAACTTGCATTATGGGGGGGGTCTACTCCTACAAATCTAGTCTCGCCCTCTCTAGCTACGACCTCACATATATATCGCCATAAACCCTAGAGTGCTGCCCTAAATACCATAAAAACCCTAGCATCCTATGTATGGCTCTGGCCACGCCATGGCTGAGAAAGAAAAATCCATTTGACATGTTTCATCATTGCTCTCCACCCCTTTCTCTCCCTCACTCACTCGGTAGATTGAGGCTAGCTATATATCTTTTTCGCCTTTCAAGATTCTTCCAACTAAGAAACAGCCAATCAAGGGCTATAAATTATGACCCAATCACGCTTTCTTGTTCCTATTTTTGTTAAAAACCTAGTGGATAACAACAACAACAACAACAGCAAATAGCTGAGAAAAGGATCTGGAGCTGAAGCTATGCTAATTTGCAATGGCAAAGCCAAATAGCAGGTTGGAGATAACATGTCGAGAACGTAACGAATGTTTGCTTCCATGACTTGTAAAATAGCTTGATGGAGTTCTTGGCAGAAGGAAGATGAGCGAATGAAGATGCGCAGAAAGATTTTTTTTCTTTTTCTTCATTCTGTGCTCACGGAAAAATAAGAGCCCGAGAACGGCGGACGCTCCTGAGATGGGAAATATAAGGTCATTCTCATGATCAACACCTGCATGCGAAGGGCCTTTCGGCTTTGGGAAAGGCTGATTGTTCAGCTTCACCAGTTATGATAATGGATTTTAATCCATAATTTTACTTCTAGGAATTAATGTGGTGGAAACAAATAAAATCATTTTGAAATAAAAATCTGCCAAGCGAACACCAGTGTGACTGAGTTTATATATGTTTATCTATCATGATAATATTTTTTAACAATTTTATAAATCATAGTTTATTTTGTAATTATGATTTTGAGGGAATCTTTTGTGAGACTCGGACAACATTCATCTGAAATTAATCGTTGGGACAAATCTCGGTTTCAAGTGGGGAAACCAAAAATGAACTACCACGTAAAACGCAGCTTATCGATGTAGTTAACTGATAGAACTGAAGGTTGAGCTAGGGGAAACAACTGGGAACACAAATATATCAGTCACAAATCATACAAAAAGAGGGGTTTTGTTGAACTTCCAAGAACATATGCAATATGGAGCAGATATCATAAAATAAAATAAAAACAAAAAACAAAAAAAAACTGATAGAACTAAGCATACGAAACATCCACAGACCATAATACATCTAGGCAAAGCAGGTAACTTATCAGAAGATATATGAGATCCATTCACATTTTCTAAGATGTGGTTCTCTCATCGGGAGGCTTAATGGGCTGCATCATTACACACACACACACACACACACACACAGAGCTCCCATTGCAGCATATCAAGTCAAAAACTTAAAACAGCTACGGCGTGGACAATTCTGCATACAGAACACATTCAACTCATAATACTCTAGCAGAAAAATCAATCTGTGGAATATTCGGCTCCAATTCTCCAAGGGAATCCAATAATTCAAAATGATCAGATCGAATAAAAAAGCATTGTCACTCTACTTCTCTATAATATCTTCCTCTACTTTTGTGGCCCCAGTTATCTGTCACACTAATAAGAAATAGCCATGCTTCCACATGATGAAAATGATGATGTTATATGGTTATAAATTGCAAATTAATTACATCAAATCTCTAGCATCACAAGGCTCAATGTGCTCTAAAACTAACTTTTGAGTTAGGAGTATTCACTTAGATTCTCTTTATTTATGCATAAACTACACAGCTAGATTACTCACAGGGATTGCTAGATTACTCACAGGGATTACAAAGGATGAACACTAGCAAAAAGGATTCCACATGTTATGATGATTTGGTGTATACAGCCTTGTATCAAGTTTATGTTGCAACTTACAAAAAATATTCTTTAGACTTCTCTCTCTCTCTCCTCTTAGATGATTTTCATGTTGTACCCTATATATTTAAATGATTTCAGTGGGATATTTGATGACCATATTGCTAAATTGTACATTTAACAGATTTTTTTGAGAATTTCTCATTCTCATAAAATTTAAAACTGCGAAATTAAGCATTTTTCTTGTCGGGGCACGTTAAAGTTTAGACACCTCATAAGATTATGTTTTTTGTCCCCCACAAAAGCATACAAGACAAGCTTCTAATCAGAACAACTCGGCTAAAACAACAAAATCCCAGAACACATCTATGAAGGCAGCGCTAGTTTTCTTAGTAGGAGCGCTCAATCCTTCTATCCATAAAAAACATTCCACATCCTCCCCCATCAGTCTCCCCTATTTAATGCAATAGATTGTTATTAAGGCAACACAATTTCTCTAACGCAAGTGAATATTGTCACATCAAGTAGAACCCTAATGAAAATGAAAACAAAAAAGTTTATACGACATAAATTAAACATTGAATTAGATTAAGATAGGAAGCTGTTTTCTGGTATGTGATATTAAAAGTGAATGGGGAAACGATTTCTTTTGTTCTAGTTGACTTTATCATTACATTGTTCTGGTGTAAATGATTTTAGTTCAAAAGGAATACAGCAAACAAAGTATATGATTCATTGGAAAAAAGTATTGTGAGACAATTGGACTCTATTCCTTCTATAATGTTTCAACATTTTCCATCTTGAAGGTGCTCCCAAAATGTTTCCATGTAAAGTATGTTCTGCATGAACTCTAATTTCGAGCTTATTTTTTCACAGTTCTAGACAGGAAATTCATATTTCCAGTTACAATGTCTGGCCAGATGACATTTAAGCCTCAACTCTTCAACCTAGGATAACTAATTCCACGAGGGGTCTTATATGGTAGAAAATTCCTCCATTAGCAAGTCTTCGAAGAACAGCAGTAGAATTGTACTTGTGTCATTTGAAATAACACGCTAGGTTTGGCTTTTTGCAGAATTATTTGATGCACAGAAAGATTCCTTTATTTAGAAATGACATTGGATTAGCTGTGGAAGGTGACTGTGCCTTTGCTTCAAAATGAAACATAAATATAGATAAATAAAAAGGTTTTCACTACTTAAAACCAACATAATTAAGTCCGATAAATAAAAGGGATTATATTAAAAATAATATCCATCTGTACTCTGGCTGTTTTAAAGCTTGTGGTTTACATTTAATCTTCAGATAAAGTTGTTCAAGCTAACTACATTGCAAGAAAGCTACATTCATTAGCAATAATGCAGAATGTGTCAGCAATAAATGAAAACAAACTGTTGAGCACCAAATACTGTACAGAACTACAGATATTAGCCTCTACAGTTAGGATTTCTCTCTTCCCAATAAAAAAGTCTTGTTTTTTGAAAATGATTTCTTGTTTGATTAAGGAAAAAGCTTCAAAATCTCGAGTTTTCTTCACAAAATCCTCTTTTTTTTTAAAAAGAAAACATATCAAAAATTGTTCTATATTAATACATATATAAATTCTTGCAGGTGCATTAAGCAAGAGCAGTTGACAAGAAATATTTCCATTTTTATCATCAAAGTCACATCTACGCATGTCAATTCTAATTAATTAAAGCATTTTCGTGTATAATAATATCATGTGAGCAAGTATTTCAACAGAGGGAGAGAACAAGAAAGAAGAGAGATATGACTTCATATTATTCTTTTCTCTTACCTTAGCTTATGAATGCATGGCTGGACACCGCCCATACCGCGCAAGGAATGGGGGAAAAAACATTTGGGAGTGGTGTTTAAGAAAAAAATTGAAATTTTTTTATTTTTTATTTTAAATTAATTTTTTTTATGTTTTTAAATTATTTTAATATACATTTTTAAATAAAAAATAATTTCAAAAACAACTAAAATAACTCTAATCAGGTACAAAGAAAGAAATCGGTCCGGTCCTTCTGTTTAGTCCCAAAAAAAATACGAAACCCAATTTTCGTTTCAATTTCAAACCGGCAAACTTACGGGTAAACAGGGAAAAAGACAAGTTCAAGTCCAAAAAATTGATGCAATTTCAAACCCCAGAAGACAAAAACATAGTGTATAACTCAAACAAACAAGAAAACATGAACCATGTCATCGCTTCGTTACTACACTGCCTCCCTACTTGCTTTCCTTTCCTGTCTTAATACAAGAGGAGAGAAGCTTTAAGCTTCTTTCACATACAAGAAAGAGAATGTGAGGGAAAAAAGAGAAAGAAGAGATGAAGAAGAATCATAACTTAGCATCGACATTTTCACAAAAACAAGAACATGTTAAGCATTTGTCTCTCATCAACGCTCATTCTTCTTTTTTAACTCTTACTTCTTGAATGGATGTGTCAAATTTACTTCTCTTCTTACTACATTTAATCATCATCAGTTTTTTTTTTGGCAAAATGAACTGGAAAAGAAAGGACCTTGCTGGTATAAAAGAGAGAATACAAGAATGTTGTTGTGTTTTCATGATCTTGGATTCGGAAAGAATTGCGTACCGGCCATGAAAGTGTTGAGTGGAGCTGGATATAAAGAGGATGGATCAAGAAATGCGGCTGTCGTAGAAGCCACCGTTACACCACCACCACCACCAGTGGCTGTTCCAGCTGTGATTAAATTAAGCGGCTGTGCTCCACCACCTCCAGAAGATGTCTCACCAGGTGCCATGTAGTTGCTGTCAGGGCCATGATCATAAAGAATTCCTTTAAACACATGCCCTCCAATGTTAACAGCAGTTTGATATGCTAACATCTCACTTTCATCAATGCCACTCATTCTTACACAACGAAACAATGCAGGCGAGCTCACTTCTGATGGGAAATTCCCAAGTTCTAACCCTAAAACAAAGAACCCGTTAACACAAACTACTTTAGATTTTGATTAAAATAGTAAGATAAAAACAAGGGATTTCTTTTATAAAATTATATTTTATGTATATGAAATGGCACGCAAAAGCTATCAAGAAAGAACAATCATGCTCATGTATAATATATACACAGATATCAATCACACACAGAAAGAGAAAAATAGTTTATCTCTGCCAATCCACTTGTCAGGATTACTTCATAACAGTATTCACAAAAGGAAAGGTGGAAAAAAGCTGATGGGGTTTAACTATGGAGGTTCGTTTTCACTACACGCAATCGATGTGGCCTCTATCTCTCTCTCTCTCTCTTTCTTTCAAGATTCTCTGTATGAGCGTGTGTCACTGAATTCTTCTAAAAAATGACTCTTTAGAACTGTGAGTCGCTTGTTTCTGTTGAAAGAAAAGAAGAGACATTACATAAACAAAGTGTATATAGATATTGTCTTTACCTGACATGTTATTGGCTAAGCGAGTGCAAGCATGAGAAGAGTTTGGATTTTCTCTCTGTCTCTTAGGATTCTCTCCACGAATTTGCAGTTGTTGCTGCTGCTGTAAGAGATCTAATTGTTGCTGTCTTTCGCGGCGTTTAGAGGCAGGAACCCAAGTACTTTTGACATGGGTTTGACAGTCAAATCCTCTACTCTTACAGCAAGTCCTACACCTCATATGTATACAATCTTTCTTCGCTTGGTTGCCACAATCTTGGCAACTTATGCTACCAGCTCCTCCTGTCCCGGAACCGCCAGGCCTGATCATCATGAAAGCTTCTGCTGCTGATCTTGATGAGGATTCATCAGAGATGTTGATTGAAGTTCTACTGGGTCCTACACCTAACCCAGCAGCTGATGAGTAGAGATCTTGCTGTGGATTTTGATGTCTTTGGTGAAGAAGTTGTTGGTGTTGCTGCTGCTGCTGCTGCCATAGCTCAAAACTTTTGTATGGAATGTCTTCACTTTTGTACCAAAACCAGCTTTCTTGTGGAATCTCAGTTGGTGGATTGTTGTTGTTTTGTTGGTCTTCTTGGTTATTACTGCTACTACCACCTCTTCCTAATGAGAAAAGGCCAGCCATTTCTCCTCCTCTAAGCCTGACCCAAAACTCAATTGTGAGAGAAAATCCATAATCAAGAAAACCTCTCTATCTTTGTCCTTTTCTTACAACCCAGCAAGCATCAAAAGGGTCCTCCTTAAATTCTCCAGAATTTCGGGTTGTGAATCGAAAAAAGAAAGAAGAAGAAGTAGAAGAAGAAGAAGAAGAAGGATCAGAGAGTGTAAGAGTACTGGCAGTAGTATCTCTCAATCCTGTTCCCTGCTTTCTTAGTGTATGTGAAAATGCCTCTCTCTTTTCTCACTTTCTCACATACTCGCTCGCTCTAGCTACCATGCTTCCTTCTCTAAACAAAATTGTGCCACCAAGTGGTTAGTGAGTGGTTTCTTGATTAGTTTTGTTGGCCCTTTTCTGGTTGAAGAAAAGAAAGCGTTAATCGCGCCTCCACGACCTTTTCTCTTTCATTTACTTAACACACAGAATTACAGCTGCTGCTCTGCAAACGCCGCCATACCCCCTCTCTCTCTCCTGACCCAATTTAAGTCTCTCTCTCTCTCTCTCTCTCTCTCTCTCTGATGATGATTTTGCAGGGCCTTTTTAGCTTTCACTCAGCAATGCGTCTCTTGTTCTTGTTTGTGTTGTCTCTTGAGTCTTAAGAACTAAACTAAAAAGCTGACCCGCGCTTGTCTTCAATGCCCAAGGATGTCATGAGATGATCTCAATCTCTCTCTCTCTCTCTCTCTCTCACGAAATGGATCGAACAATCTTCATGTTAATCCAATGGTTCGAAGTGTAGCCACGTGTCGGCCAACCAGCTTTTGCCTCCTTCGTCCTTTGAACCGGAAAACCCGCTACCTTTTCCTCCCCTTTATTTTTTTGGTTGTTATTAACTCTTGATTAATCACTAATTACCCTAATTAAAATTGATTTTTATCCTTTTCTTGCCTCTCCTTCACCTTTCCCCTTAATTTATGTCCTTGCGTACAAGGTCCATAAAGTTTTAAATTACTTGAAGGTTTAGCTGTAAAGCATAGTATATAGTATATTCCACTATTTCATGCGTGTGTTGCTAAATACTGTTTAAAAATATAGTTGAATTTGCTTTTTAAAATATTTTTTTGTTTGAAAATATATTAAAATAATATATATATATATATATATATTATATGTTAGCACAAAAAAAATGAAGTTAAAATCTTTCAAAATTAGTGAAATTATCATGTGAACATAGCCCTAAAAAAAGCTAGGTTGGAGGGAGTGAATAGGTGGTTCATTCCCTAGAAAGCGTGTCATGATAAAAGAGAGTTTATAATTTGCACCACATGTCTCAAGTTCAAATCAGGACGTGCAAGACCCATAAAATACACTTTCTAAGATGAGATTTTCTTGAATAAAAAAAAAATAGATGGTTCAATTTGCACCAAAATAACCCATGATTGTTTTCAAGATTTAAACTGAATTAAAAAGACAAATGGATTGGTCTTGTTCAATTATACATTTATTATAATCAAATAAGCCTAATTTGGATTAATGAGCTTTTGAATGGATTTTTTTTTTGTATAAATCACACGGTGTCCCAGACGTTGGCCTAGACTAATCCACGTTTGCACTGGGTGGGCCCCGAAGAGGTGAAAAATGCTCCTCAAATAGCCGACTCCATACAAGAGGAGGGGTCGAACCCCTGACTTCTCTTAAGGGACGAGAGTGTCCTCACCACTCACGCTAGGACCCCTCAAGTTGACTAAATTGTTTTCAAATGACTTTTTTTTTTAAAAAGAAATTCATCTGAAAAAATATAACAAATTACTCATGAACAAATAACTCGTTAAATAAAAGTCATTTGAAAACAATTTATTCAACTTGAGGGGTCCTAGCGTGAGTGGTGAGGGCACTCTCGTCCCTTAATCCTAAAACTAAAATAAACTAAAGCATTTTTTTTTTTAAAAAAAAAGAAATTCATCTGAAAAAATATAACAAATTCATAAAATAAAACCAGTTATTTTTTATTGGATTTTTAGCTATATTTTTATATTAATCCACTCACCCCTTCCAATTTCTTTTTCTTTGTTTACAGAGATGAGATGGTTTCATGCTTATTTTTCCATATTATAATAAAAAATTTCTTAATTGGATTTTTAACTATAAAAATGAAAGCTGACTCGTTCACGAGATCACACGGACCTTGTTTTTCTTACGACTCGAACACATAATCAAATCATAAGATCACGCAATTACCTACAGCAAATGGAGTGTTGTTGTTAAGAATTGTGTACAATTTTAGTTTATTGAAGCAGAGAGATTTGGGCAGTGAAAAAGAGGCGTGGTGCATGGGAACATGGCTCCACTTCCTCGTACTTTTTTCTAAAAATAATTATTTATTTGATTTGATGTTCGATGTTTCTTGAAAAAATAATAAAAATAAGTTATATTTGAGGACCATTTTCTTAGATAATGTGCGCTTGCCAAGGGATTGAAGAGCAGATGGGAGTTGACTAGCTTATTTGAGGACCCTCTTGTCTTTTCTTGTAGGACACTCTCCGTTGGGGAGAGGCTTGTGGCAGAGAGACATCGACTCGACATTTATTAATACTTTCCTGTGTACTGATTGGTCGCCCGTGAAACGCTGTGTCCATGCCCAATTTTTAACCAAAAAAATTTAATATACGATTATATTTTCAATAGATAAATAATAATAATAATAATAATAATAAAGTTAGATGTTGATTAACTCGGTGATAGAATGCAAAAAAATAGGTAGCTACAACAGCAGAAAAAAGTAAAAATAATATTATTATGGAAAAAGATAAGTTAACACATGAAATTTATCGTTTTAAAATAATATATATAAAGATTATACATTTTAAATTATGAGTTTGAGATAATTAGATAGAAAAACAAATTGATGATAAATAAAAATAAAAAAATAAACATAAATCAAGATATTTAATAAAATAATACATGCCATTTACTCGATCGTGCTTAACAAGTTTGTTTATTAAGATTAGTTTGTAATAGAATTTGAGAAACAAATACAATTTATTATATTAAATAATAGAAAAAATATCATGCAACACATGTTAAAAATAAACATTTGTGATTTTTAAATAAGCAAACTACATGTTGCCCGTTGCAGCAAATAACATGATGGTATTTTGATCATTATTACAACGTTTAAAAAATAAAGATTATGGGTTTTTTACCAAAAAAATATATTTTTCAACCATAAAAAACCCCTTGTAACACCATGAAACCAACATACCAACCTAGTAAATCCAAAAAATAATTAAGACCTCAAAATCAAGTCATAAAAAAAAGAACTAGGAAATAAAATATTACTTGCCAAAATTAAAGGGATGGGTCATCTAACAAAACAAAAATGGAAGATGAAAATATATTTTTCAAACAACTTACAAAGCCATCACCTATTTTACTCATGATTTTCACTTCAAACCTGTATCGTGCAATTCACCCCCTAAAAATTGCAATTTAGTAATAATTTTGGCTAAAAAATACAAAATTACAAGAAATAAAAGTTAAAAGACCAAATCAAAAATTATATTAAGAAAATACTTTCGTGTACATCATATGTGAGAAGTAAATAGTAATAAGCTACAGTAAAGAAAGCCCCTTTACTTTATATTAACCAAGTGATTTGTTGGTAGATGTTTTAGTGTGGTCATTTTTATATTCATCTTTCATATTTTTTTAAAAAGTTATAGTTTTTATTTTAATCTTACACGTGCATAATAGTTTACATTATAAGTAATTTTTTTATTCAATTATTTCCACACTCACCAATAATATAAACTATAATTTTTTAAAACATGAAAAATAAATATAAAAATCAACTATGGTCAAAGTGATATTTTTATATAAAGTTAGATTTATTACTGGATTGAATAGCGCAAATATCACAGTTCTAATAATTACATTTCTAATAATCAAATTCTCAATAGTCACTTTAATTTATTTTGTACCCTCTATTTTTCCATGTGCTTTCCAAAATTACATTTTTGGCCCAGTTTATATTCTAGTATTTAACTTCTTCTTTTTTTATTACAATGTCAATAAAAAAAAACTTTATGAAATAAAAGAAAGAGGATTGACGTGATCAGGGACCAAGCAATGATAACAAGAGATTATATAAAAAATGGAGGATCGAACAAAATGTAAAAATTAATGAAAGAAACACTAAATAGTAAGAAAATAAAATAATTATTTAGTTTTTTTAATTATATTTTTGTAATATAATTTTACTAGTTTTTTTTTACAGGGAATTTTAAGCAACAAAAAGACATTTGATCTCATATATGTTTCACATTTACGAGAGAATTTGGATATGATATTAAATTGTTGAATATACACCAACATTTATCGCTACAAAAACAATATAAATTGTTAGATAAAATAAGTAAATAGTAATAAAAAGGAGGCTTGGAACTATTTCAATAGTTTGAGTGGAAATGCCACCTGGAATTAGTCGTTTAAGGGACTGGTTTTTATATAGTATTAAAAATATTTAAAAATATAAAAAATATTATATTTTCTATTTTTAACATTAACTATTAAAATAATTTTCAATTATATAAAGATATTTTTAAAATCCGCTAAATCAATGCCAAATTTTTTATATTGTAGCCTTTGAAGTTTTTGTCTACAGTACACAAAAGCCAGTCCACATCAAGTGGGACCTACAACCTGCTGGTATCTGATGCTGACATGGCAAGTAGTAATTAACCCACTGTCTTCTAATCTATGATTCCTGTTAGTACACACTCCCTATCTACTTGAAGAAACTATTCAGGGAACTGGAGTTGATGATAAGATATTTGATAAAAGTTATTTGTGTTCTAATATATTTGATATTACATAGTTATTTATTAATAATAATTAACCTGTATTTCAATTAAGATATTTTTTTATAGAAATATATTAAATGAATTTTTATATTATTTTTACTAATCTTTTTCGTTGTGTGTGCTTCAAGAGGCCTTACCTGCCACTACTCTACTTAAAATTAAATAGAGTTTTTTTTAAATTTATATCATCATATAAAAGGGATTTAAAAATAATAGAGAAAAAAATACAAAACATTCTTATGGAGGGTGACATTAAAAGAACAGTACTTTCAACAAAAGGACGAGACAATTAAAAATGATGATAAAATTGAAAAAAAATAATATATATAAAATTGGGACCAGATGATAAAATCAAAAACTAATATAACTTGTATATTATAAAAGGGATTTAAGGAAAAAACTAGAAATCAAAATAAAAAGGATCAAATTAAAAAAATACAAGATAAATTGCGATTGAATGATGATGAAATTATAAATAATTTTTTTTTTTTATAAAAGGGTAAAAACAAAAATCAAAATAGAGAGAATAAAGATTAAAGTTGAAATATTAACAACAAAAAAAATTAACCTCCTCCCACATGCCCATGTATATAAAAATACTATAAAAATTTTATTTTTTAAAAAAATATTATTGAAACATAATATCAAATACCTCTTATTAAACATGCTTCTAGAAATATTATTTGAAGTATAGAGCGTATATAAGAGGATTTTTATTTTTACTTATTTTATATTGATAATCATGTATATTCTGTCTATTGCTGAGAAAAAATAGAGAATAAATAGCTTAATTTATGCTCATTTTTAAAAAAAAAATCAAAATTTAAACCTCTTATTTGTAATTAAAAAAGGACGTTGAGATATATGTAAATCTCTTTATTTCTTTATCAAAACTACGGAAATAAAGCTCATTTTTAAAAAAAATAAATAAATAAATTAAACGATCCAGTGCTTGAACCAATTTCCCCGTCATGAAACTAAAATTCTATAAAAGCCAGACAAATCATTAGCATCGGGAATGATAAATTTAAAAGAATAAAATAAAAAGCCTTAACCCTCTCTGACATTTAAACCCTCATCGTCACCACCACACGAATTAATAAGCTAGTTTTTTTTTTCTTGATCAATTAATAAGCTAGTTTTTTTTTCTTGATCAATTAATAAGCTAGTACAAGTTTCTTTCAATGGATAACCCAGGTGTCATTATCTCGTTCGTTCAATGACTGTAGGATTTTTGGTATTACAAAGGAGAAAGGAATATATATATATATATAATTATTTTAAATTAATTTTACAAGAGTTAACAGTAATATAAAAAATATAGTAACTAAACATTCGAAATTGTTTTTCAATAAATCTCAAACTGAACCACAATTTTAACTAAACACTTCAGTTTCAGTTTTGAACCACAGCTAAAAATATTTTTTTATAAAATTATTTTTTTCAAAATCAATCGTAACATCAACTACACATATTCATAAACATATTCATAATGGACCAACCCCACTTACACGTGGCCCAGCAGTTTCTGAACGATAGTCAAAATATATTTACTTAGGGCAAAATACCACGTAAAATTGCTCTACTATTCAGTGGAGGACCATCTTTTTTCACTAAACATTTAACCATCTTACTAGGAGTGGTCCTTGAAAGCTTTTGGACCGATTGAAAGATCGATTAAAATTATTTTTGAATTTTTAATATATTTACATCATTATAATGTTAAAAAAGAAGGAATAAAGTATCCACTTCTTTGAAGTTTGACTTGTGAATATATATATATATATATATATATATATATATATATCAAAATGTAAGCTTCCAAATTAGATACAAATGACATAATAAATGCTATTTACCGAGTATCATTTAGCTATTTCTAACTCCTTGATCATAAAGGTATTTTTCTTTTATTTTTTTAACGTAGAAATTGAACTTTATAATTTATTATAATTTATTTTTTGAATAGTTATCTCAATCTCGTTACTTGTGATGTAGATTTAGTAGATAAACTCAGTTGACTTGATTTTCTCTCTCTTTCTTTCAAATAGCATGTTTCTTAAAAAAATATTATTTAACATAAGTTTAATTAAAATCAATTTCATCACTTAGCAATGGACCAATTATAATTTTTTTTCATAGTATTTTTTATTTGCTTTATGGTCTCATAGTCAAAATTGGGGATTTTACGGGCTAATCCAAGCTGGCTCATGTCAATTCAATATGTCATCGTCTTAATTTTTTTTAAATACCATCTTTTTTTTGGAAATCAAAATATATTTTTACCAATTGTTTACATTGTTTTAAACCTGTAAAATCGACCAAATCAACCCCCACATTTTTCTCTACCACAAAAATAATCAGCAACACCTAATATATATATATATTTTTAATTAACTTTACCTAGAGCATAAAGCGTGGCCCGACATCTAATGTCTCACTAAAAGAATATTGTTTGTAATCCAGCTAGCATATGCATATATTTAATCTTTATTTCCCACATAATTTCTTGTGTTTTTTATCACCTAAAACATGAGCAGTCGCGGAATATATACTTTCGGTGATGTCCATTCCAAGAAAATGTAGCTGGTAAAGGAGAAACAAAAAGCGAAGAAAATAATATTGAAAACCACCAAGAAGATGCTTCCTTTTGACATCCATCAAATCCATGTTTGGGTTCACCTACAAATCTTGATGATAGATCTCTCTTTTTGTTAGTTACAAACATAGAATTCAAGGAAATTTTTGGTAGATAAAAATATAAATTATATTATGTGATTTATATGAAAGTTTAAGTTTTTAGATGAGATAATTCCTTAACATAGTATTAGAGCCTTGTTGACCCAACGGTCACGAGTTCAAATTTCACCACACATGCTCTATTTGATAAATCAAACACCAAATAATGTGTGTTTGTTCAAGTTTCAAGCCCAAAAAACTTTTACTTGAGAGGATGTGTTAGAAAATAATATTAATCATATTTTGAGAGTTTTACCTGATAGTTTGTTTAGGTTTTTAGTTGAAATGATTACTTAACAATTTTCTAGGTTGTTTATTCTTTTCATTTTCATGACTGAGATAATTATTGTAGATAAAGATGGAAACTCTTTTTTTTAATCACACAAGCTAAGGAAAGATTACAATTTTTCATAGAATCAATGATATTTTATTTTTTACAGCATATAAAATTGTGTGCCTATCATGAATTTACATGAATCCTCCTCTAGCAGTAAACTAGATAACGGTACATACAAATGTGATTATGGTAATATAAATAAAAAACTATGAACTTGAATTTAAAGATAATTTAATACTAAAAGAAAAATATAAAATAAATAAAAATTTCAAGCCAATCTAAATTGGCATGAAAAACTCACAATTCGAATCATGAGGCTAGTTTATCCTAGTGGAAAGCAAAAAAAAATCAATTTTTAATAAACTCAATGTTGAATATGAAATAAAAAGAAGTGTGCGCATGTAAAGATTGATGTCAGTCTAAGTTGACAATTCATACACTTGATCTTGGTCATGAGACTGAATTCACCGCATGAAAAAAATACTATAAAACTCAATAGTATCTCAACGTGGAAAGATGAGATGCAAAAAAAAAATCAATTTACAAAAAGAATCGAAAGCAAGAAAAAAATTAAAAGATCGAGGATTAAATTTAACATAAAAATAAAATATTATAAAGTTATGAGTCAATCAAAGTTAATATGGTAGACCCGCGATGAAGGTTTCAAGACCATACTACTCTCACAGAAAAAAAATAAAAATAAAACAATAAAATCAATGTTAAACAATAAAAATAATGGTGTAAAAATATATTACAATTTATTTTATAGCAATCCAAGTGAATATTTCATAGTTGTGACTTGAGTAATAAAATCAGATCACTATATATATAAAAAATCATATAGCTCAATTATCAACAACTCTAATTTTAAATGATAAATTTAAAAAATTGATCCAAAGCAAAAAAGAAGAAGAATAAAGATAAAATTTGACATAAGAATAAAATAATATAAAAGCTCTAAGTTAAACCAAGTTTGTACGATAATTTCACAACCTATGTGACGAGGACAAGTTATTCTCATAAAAATAAATAAATAAAATCTCATTATTAATGATTAAATCGAGAAAAAAATCAGTGTAAGAAAAAATCCTAATGTGAATCTGGGTAAACATTTTATATTTAAGTTCTGGATCATGAAATTAAGATCACCACCATAAGAAAACTACAAAACCCATAGCTTAACTAATAAAATTAAAAAAAATAATTTCAAAAAAGGTCAAACACATAAAAAAAATAATTAAGACTAAATTTTACATAAAAGAATTCAATTAAAAAAATGATCAAATTTGATATATATGCATGTACGAATTAATATAAACTAAATGGTTAAGATATAAAATTAAAAGAAAAGGTTAACAAAAAAATGATTAAAACAAAAATAAATAAATAAAGACTACAATTGAGAGAAAAATAAATGGGTGGACAACTTTTAATCCCGGGAAGAGAGAAGAGAGGGGTGAGAAGCAAAGCATTCAACCATCTCATAATCGTCGTTCATAACTACACTTGCGCCACCCTATTGGATGTACCGACACTTGACTTTCCGAATGATACAGCAGTTAGCAATATTGTTTTAGTGGAGATTGTTTTTTAAAATATTTTTTATTTAGAGAAATATTATAATAATATTTTTTGTTTTATATTTTTAATATTATCGTATCAAAGTAATTTGAAAACATATATTTTTTTTTAATTTAAAAAAAAGTTTCAATATTTTTTTAAAACACAATAATATTAAACAGGATAATCAATATTTTTTGCTGGAGATGAGCACATCACCCGAAGTTATTAGCGTCTCACACGTGCATGACTCGTGCCTTGTAAGCAACAACTATTTTTCTTTGAGATAATATTGTATATTTATTAGAAAAACTAAATTGTCCCTCAATTAACATTATTATAATTAAAAGATTAAAAAAAACCTAAAAGTTAGATACAATTTTTTATATTTTAAGGATAAATAAATTATTTTATTGTGAAAAAAAGAAAAGGTCAAATTGTCACCATTTAAATTGATAATGACAAACAAATCATGAGAAAAAAGAATGGCATTCCTGTAACAAGTTAATGAATTCTGTTTGAAGTGCTCGACTATTAGTATCGTGCGGATTCGGGATATAATAGGATAATTAATCCAGGATGTTTTTTTTTAAATAATATTATTTTAAATTAAAAAGATTTTATATTAATTTACAGTTTAACCCAAATGAACCTAACTGATCTATGAACCGGGTATGGACCCTGTTAGGTTTCATTTATGGCCAAACCAAATAAAGGTTAAATATGGCAAAAAGCACACCCTACAGCTACGAGTCAGTGAGTCACTCACTGTTCATCACACCCTACAGCTACGAGTCAGTGAGTCACTCACTGTTCATCACTGTACCATTTTCTTCTTCTTTTTCTTACAGGGACATGTCAGTAGTTGAATTGAAGCCTCTCTCTCTCTCTCTCTCTCTCTCTCTATATATATATATATATATGCGACGCGCTTTAAGGAAGGAAAAGGTGGATATGGAAAGGAGAGAGATGAAATTATGATTTGTGCGAGTCCCAATAATTGTGTATCACTGCTGCCTCCTCCTTCTTCTCGAGCCCTGTGTTTGTTCCCATGGTTGACTCCACCTAGTAGGCTCTGCTCTGCTTTACACACACTCACTCTTGCTCCAGACTTGTCTACTCTGAATTAAAGGGCCAAATGTTTGCTGGTGTTTATAAAGTGTTTTCTTTTTAAATAGTTTTCATACAATGATATAGAACTATTTAAAAACAAAAACAAAAACAAATGTTATTTTAATATATTTTTCAATAAAAAACATTTATCATCATAATACCTAATAAAAAGAGATATATGTTTTTCCGTTTCAGAATTGTTTTTTAACTAAATTTTTTTTAAATTAAATTATTTTTGGTGTTTTAAAATTTTCTTGATGTTCTAATATCAACAGTAAATTTTTAAAAACAATATTTTTTATATATTTTCAAGTAAAATATATTTTAAAAAATAACCATTAATATAATATCTATCAGGGGCAAAATACGATTGAATTCATTTACATCTCATATATTAATATTTTAGGTAGTGTTATATATATATATATATATATATATATATAATACTGCTTTTTTATTTTTAAGTTATCTTAATTGTTTTAAATTTTTGTTGTATTAGTATCAAAAATTAATTTAAAAACAGAAAAATATTTTAATATACAAAATACTTTAAAAAAAACACATTGTCACACTAAACACTACTTACTCCAGCCTTATAGTAGTTAATTATTTATTCTACTAAAACATCATTAGGAATAGTTTTAATCTCTGCGCTATACCATGACATGATATATTTTTTTTAAAAAAGCGCGCAAAAAACACTGAATTTTTATTTTTTTCATTGTTACTAAGCTAAGAAATTTAGTTATTTTATTTTCTTAATTAATATATTTTTCTTTGTTAATCTCTCTCTCCCCTTTTATTTTCTTTTTATCTCAGTGAGTATAAATCTCTTAACTTGAATAATTTTTTTTATGTAAAAAAAAAATTCATGGTTGTTGAAGTATTTTTATTTAAAATCAAAATAATGTCTATATTTTATGTGTGATTGAAATTAAAAAAAAATAAATACTACAAAATCAAGCTAAGAGTTTATTTAAGAAATTTAGAAATTAAGAAACATTTCAATTGGATTTTCATGAATAATCTATTATCAATATTTCTATTTTTATATTATATATATAATAATTGGAAAAAAAAAACTCAAATAAAATTTATGATATTATTTAAAAAAACATGTTATTTTTTTTTAAAAAAAGCGAATCTATAATCTTTTTAATATGAAAAAAACACTAAAAAAAAGAAAGAAAAGAAATGGACAAAAAAGCATGGCCTAGGAATCGAACCAGACTATATATATATATATATATATATATATATA